>CAUYQG010024735.1:0-32698 GCA_963574415.1 Tarsius wallacei | reverse complement strand
ACTAGTGGGGCTGAGCATTTTTTCATGTATTTGTTGGCTACACATACGTCTTCTTTTGAGAAGTGTTTAGTCATATCTTTTGCCTACTTTGTAATTGTGTTGTTTCTTTTTTTCTTTTCAGAACGTTTGAGTTCCTTGTAGATCCTAGATGTTAGGCCTTTGTCAGACATACAGTTGTCAAATATTTTTTCCCAGTCTGTGGGTTGTCTCCCTGATCTCTTGATGGTTTCTTTGGCTTTACAGAAGCTTGTCAGCTTGATGAAGTCCCACTTGTCTATCTTATCACTTATAGCAAGGGCACTTGGCATTTTGATCAGGAATTGGTTGCCAGTTCCAATTTCTATACCGGTGTCTCCTGCATTTTCTAAGAATCTTATAGTTTGAGGTTTTATGTTTAGGTCTTTGATCCATTTAGAGTTTATTTGTCTGTATGGTGATAGGTAAGGTTCCTGTTTTAATCTTCTGCATGTGGTCAGCCAGTTTTCCCAGCATCATTAACTGAATAGATTCTCCTCTCCCCAGTGGTTGGTGGTAGAGTCTGTATCGAAGATGAGTTGGTTGAGAACTTGAGGTTTTGCTTCTGGAATCTCAATCCTGTTCCATTGGTCTATATGCCTGTTCTTGTGCCCATATCAGGCTGTTTTGCTTATTGTAGTTTTATAATAAAGTAATAAAGTTTAAAGTCTGGGAGTGTGATACCACCTGCTTTGTTTTGTTGTTGTTGTTGTTGTTTTGCTGAGGATTGTTTGGGCTATTTGTGGTCGTTTATGTTTCCATATGAAATCCTGTATTGTCATTTCCAGGTCTGAGAAGACTGCTGCTGGTAATTTAATGGGTATTGCATCAAATCTGTAGATTGCTTTGGTTAGCACAGACATTTTAACACTGTTGTATCTTCCAACCCATGAACATGGAATATTTTTCCATTTGTTTGTGTCATCTTTGATTCTTTGAGCAGTGCTTTGTAGTTATCATTGTAAAGGTCTTTCAAATTTCTGGTTATGAAATGCCAAGGTATTTCTTTTTCTTTTTTTTTTTTTTTGTTTGTTTTTGTTTGTGGCTATTGTGAATGGGATTGTGCTTTTTATTTGGGGTTGTTTGTTGGTGTTTAGCAATCTGTCTTTTGTACATTTATTTTATACCCTGAGACTTTGCCAAAGTCCTTTATCAGTGTAAAGAGGTTTTTGACAGATTCTCAAGGAGGTTTTTGAGATATAGAATCATGTCATCTGCAAAGAGGGATAATTTGACTTCCTCTTTTCCTTTTTGCATACCCCTGATCTCCTTCTTTTGTCTGATTTCTCTAGCTGGGACTTCCAAAAGTATGCAAAAAAAGGGTGAGAGTGGGCATCCTTGTCTTGTTCCAGTTTTCAGTGGTTTCAATTTCTGTCTGTTTAGTAGTGTGTTGGCTATGGGTTTCTCATAGATGTCTCTTACTATTTTGAAGCATGTTCCATCTATGTCTAGATGTTTGAGGGATTTTTGTTTTTAATCAAGAACAGGTGTTAGATTTTATCAAAAGTTTTTTCTGCATCTAATTATATAATCATGTGGTTTTTGTTTTTACATCTGTTGGTGTATTTAATTATGTTTATGGTCTTGTGAATGTTAAACCAGCTCTGCATCCCAGGAAGGAAGCCTACTTGATTGTGGTGGATCATTTTTGAAATATGTTATTGGATCTGGTTTGCCAGGATTTTGACCTGTAGTTCTCTTTTTTGTTGGATCTTTACCTGGTTTGGGTATCAATGGAGACTGAGCACTTTTTCATGTGTCTGTTGGCTGCCTGTATATCTTCTTTTGAGAAGTGCTTATTCATGTCTTTTGTCCACTTTTTAATGGGCTGTTTGTTTTTTCCTTTCAGCATGTTTGAATTCCTTTTAGAACCTGGATGTTAGGACTTTGTAAGATATACAGCTGGAAAATATTTTTCCCATTCTTTAGACTGTCTTCCTACACTCTTGATGGTTTATTTTGCTTTGCAGAAGCTTTTCAGTTTGATGAGGTACCATTTTTCTATCTTACATCTTACGGCGTGGACATCTGGTGATTTTATCAGAAATTAGTTGCCTATTCCAATATCCACAAAGGTGTTTCCTGCATTTTCTAAAATTCTTACAGGCTGAGGTTTTAGGTTTAAGTCTTTGATCCATTTAAAGTTGATTTTTGTGTAAGGTGATAGACAGGGGTTCTGTTTCAATGTTCTGCATGTGGTCAGCTTGTTTTCCCAGCACCTTTTACTGAATAGATTCTCCGCTCCCCAGTTGTTGTTGGCGGAGGATTTGTCGAAAATGAGTTGGTTGAGAAATTGAAGTTTTGCTTCCAGAATCTCTGTCCTGTTCCAGTGATCCATATGCCTGTTCTTGTACCAATACCAGTATCTTTTGATTTTTGTAGCCTTACAATAAAGTTAAAAGTCTAGAAGTGTGATACTTCCTGCTTTGTTTCTTTTGCTTAGGACTGTTTTGCCTATTAGTGTTTGTTTATGTTTCTATATGAATTTCTGCATTGTCATTTCCATGTTTGAGAAGAATGATGTTGGTCATTTAATGGGCACTGTGTTGAATATGTAGATTGCCCTTGGTAGGATGGACATTTTAATAATGTTGGTTGATTCTTCCTATCCATGAACATGCAAACTTTTTTTCATTTTTCTGTGTCTTCTTGGATTTATTTGAATAGTGTTCTGTAGTTTTCGTTGTAAAGATTTTTCACTTCTTGCTTCAGAAGATGCCGGGGTATTTATTTTTTGGTGGATATTGTGAATAAGATTTTTCTTTTTATTTGTTTCTCTGCCTGTTTACTATTGGTGTATAAGAATGTGACTATATTTGTACATTTATTTTGTACCCCAAGACTTTGCCAAAGACCTTTATCAATGCAAGGAGGTTTTTGACAGATTCTCTTGGATTTTCAAGGTATAAGATCATATCATCAGCAAAGAGAAATAACTGAACTTCCTCTTTTCCTATTTGGATACCACTGATTTCCTTCCCTTGTCAAATTGCTATAGCTAGGAATTCCAACACATTGTTGAACAGGAGAGGTGAGAGTGGGTAGCCTAGTGTTGTTCCAGTTTTCAGATGAAATCCTCCAGTTTCTGTTCATTTAGCAATATGCTGGCTATGAGTTTATCATAGATGGTGCTTACTATTTTGCGATATGTTCCTTCTATGTTCAAGTGTTTTTATCATGAAAGGATGCTGGATTTATCAAAAGCTTTTTATGTGTCTAATGAAATAATCATGTGGTTCTTGTTTTTATATCTGTTGATGTTATTTAATTAAAATTATGGTCTTGTGGATGTTAAATTAGCCATGTACCTGGGGATGAAGCCTACTTGGTCATTATTTTTTCTGTGATTTTTTTTTTTCTTGTCTTCTGTGTCTTTTATTTGGGCTTCTACTTTGGTGACCTGGATTCTTCTGCTAAAGTTAGTGTCTTGGTGGTCTTGTCTTTCCATCAGACTTAGGTGATTTGTTAAGTTGTTAACTTGTGATCTTTCCATTTTCTTGATGTGTACTCATTGAGATATAAATTCACCTCTTAGAACTGTTTTCTTGCTATCCCAGAGGTTTTAGTCAGATGTTTTTCTCATTTTCACTTGTTTCCAGGAGTCTTTTAAATCTGCTTTGACTTCTGTATTGACCTAGTTGTCATTTAGCATCATGGTCTTCAGTATCTATATTTTTGGGGTTTTGGGGGAATTTTTTTGATGTTAATATTTATTTTTATTCCATTAAGATCTAAGAAGATGCATGGCAGTATTCTGATCTTATGAAATTTGTTTATGTTGATTTATGGCCAAGGATGTGATCAATCTTAAAGTAGGTTCCCTGTGATGATGAATAGAATGTATATTCTGTGGTTGCTTTGTGGAGTGTTTTGTAGGTATTAAGTAAATTTGGTCAAGTGTCAAGTTGAGGTTCTGGTTCTCTTTATTGAATTTTTGCCTTAATGATCGAGCTAGGGTTGTTAATGGTGTATTTATGTCCCTATCTATAACTGTGTTAGAGTCAATATCTTTTTTTGTTTGCTTAGTAGTTGTTTTATAAATGTTGGTGCTCCTGTGTTGGGTGCATATATGTTTAGGATGGATATTTCTTGTTGATGGACTGAATTTTTATCATTATGTAGTGTCTATCTGTATCTTTTTAAATTTTTGATAGCCTAAAGATTGTTTTGTCTGATATCAAGATCACAACTCCTGCATTCTTTTGTAATCCATTTGCCTGGAAATTTACTTTCCATCCTCTAACTTTGAGTCTGTGTACATCTCTTGTGAGATGAGTTTCCTGGATACAGCAAATTAATGTTTTTGTTTTGTTTTGTTTTGCTTTGTTTTGTTTTGTAATCCAGTTTGCCATTCTGTGTCTTTTCAGTACTGCATTTAGTCCATTCATGTTTAGGCTGATTATTGACAAGTGAGTGTTTATCCTCATCTTGGGGTTCTTATATAGTTTTATTTGTTTGTTTGTTTTCTTTTAACTTTTTGGTTGTTGTATATGTTTTCAATTTTGCAGTCGTGATGTATTTTCTCTTGATTCTGTGTTCTCCTGCTCTCTTGGAAAGTGTGTGGTCATTCTTTTTTGTCTTTCTTCCCTTTTAAGCATTTTCTGTAGAGCAGGTCTGAAATCTGCATAGTCTCTTAGGGGTTGGACGTCTGGGAAGGATTGTAATTCTCCATCACTGATGAAGCTGTGCTTGGCTAGGTAGGATATTCTTGGCTAAAATTTTTTTCTTTGAAGACTTTGAAAATTGTACTCCAGTCCCTTCTATCTTGTAGTGTTTCTACCAAAAGGTCTGCTACTATTCTGATTAGTTTTCCCCAGTAAGTAGTCTGACCTTTCTCTCTGGCTGACTTTGGAATTTTTTCTTTTGTACCTACTTTGTGTAGGTGAATTGCTATGTATCTAGATCTTGATAATCTCATTTGATGTCTTGCAGGGATTCTCTGCAACTCTTGTGTTTAGATGGTCACATCTCTGGTGAGATGAGAAAACTTTTCTTGGGATAAACTCCTGGAATACTGGCTCCATGGTGTTCTCTGTTTCCTGTTCTTGTTCTTGGATACCAACCAAGTGTAGGTCTTGCCTCTTCATATAAATGCCCATCTCTTGGAGGTTTTTATTCTTTCTGAATTTTCTTTCTATAATTTTTACAGATCAGGTTAATTCCATGTTTTAATCTTTAAGTTATAAGAGTCTTTCCTTTGCTTGATTAATTCTGCTATCCATGCTTCTCCTCTTATTTATTTCCTGGATGAAGTTTTCATGACCAAAAGCTCTGTTACAAGTTCTTTCCATGTTGTAGCTTATCTTTCTTGAGTCTTATTCACTCTGTCTATCTATTCCCTAATCCCTGTTATTCTGGGGCCAGTTGTTGGTGACTTCCATTGTTTGGGCTCTGAGATCTGTTTTTTCAGTCATTTTCTCTTTGGTACACTAGGAATTACCTGTGTTCTTCTGTTGATATTTTTCCTCATTTGTTACAGATCTCCTCCTTTTCTCTTTACTTCCATTTTCAGTGGCAGTGGGAGAAACTTTCACTTCTGATGTTTGTTCAGCCCTCTATTCTTCCATGATCAGAGCACTGATTTGTTTCTATTTTGGAATAGGGCTATGGATGGGAATCTTTGTTGTCTCATGTAGTTTTGAGAATCAAATGAGGTGGAGGATGGGGTGCTAGGATTCAGAAACTCCTTGCAAATCACATTGTTCACTGAATAGGGTATTCCTTCAGACTTGCTTTCCACCATCACTCTATTTGGCAATGCATTGGGTATGTTTGTGTACCCCCGATGCAGTAACAGAAATGAGGAGAGTAGAGAACATTATAATGTAATAGGATAGACAAAAACTTTAAAAAATAAAAAAAAGGCGGGCTCGGTGGCTCAGCCTGTAATCCCGCACTTTGGGAGGCCGAGGTGAATGGATTGCCTGAGCCCACGGGTTCAAGACCTGCCTGGGCAACTTGGCGAGACCTCATCTCTACAATAAGTCAAAAAACCAGCTGGGCATGGTAGCTCGTGCCTGTAGTTCCAGCTACTTGGGAGACTGAGGTGAAAGAATCACTGGAGCCCAGCGGGTTGAGGCTGTGGTGGCCGGAGGCAGCCACTGCACTCCAGTCTGGGCGATAGAGTGAGACTCCAACTCAAAATAAATAAAAAATAAATAAAAATAAGTAAATACAAACAAAAACGTGGAAAAACAAAAGTAGAAACCAAAGCAAAAAACAATTCAACACACACACACATACAAGCCAAAATAAACTGGAAAAAAAATCAAAGCAAAACAAACACACAAAAATAAAACAGGAAAACTGAAAACACACACGAACACACACACACACACACACACACACACACGCCCTACACAAGAAGAAAAGTGGAGAGAAAAAGTAAGGATATTTTAAAAAGGAATGCAAACTGAACCCTCACACATACATTCACACACACATTAAACTAAAAAGAAAGGACTAAAAAATAAAACTGAAAGATGAACACTGTTTTATTCATGTACACACATAAACAGAAAATAAAAAGCAAAATAAGAAAGAAAAAAACAGAAAAAGAAAAATTGCGGGGGGATTGCGGATCAAACTCTCACATACACATTCACACACAAAGAAAAAAGAAAAAAACAAAAACAGAAACAGAAACCACCTGCCCTCTTGTGGCCATTTCTATTGTTTCTCCCAGCTGCTCACAGGTAAGCCCCTCTGCTGTTTCCTGCCTAGCTCTGTCCACATTCAGAATCTTCTCAGAGCACAGTGCAGGGAAGGAGCGGTTGGTGGGGGTGGGTGGGACGCTAGTCCTCCCCTCCTCTCTCGTTTGGTCAGGGGATCCCCTCCAGTGGGGAGATGCAGGATTGTCACTTCCCCAGGTACTGGCGGGAGACGGGAGGGGTGCCCTAGCCAGGCCTATCCTGCAGTAGAGTCCACCTATCACAGCTGACATCTAGACTCCACCCAGATTCCTCCCTTTCAGTCTTGCCCCAGCTGTGTGGGTGTGATGTTCAGAGGATTGCTGGGGAAGAGGTGGTTGGGTCAGTCCCAGACTCACCACTGATCTCTTCAGAGTTTTCCTCATCCTTTTCTGGTCACATCCTTTGTCCCATGACTGAATCAGGATAGGGGATGAGGTGCCTGAGATTCAGCACTCATCCTTTCCCTCCTGAGTCTGTGCTTTCAGGATATTCCCTCTGGGTCACGATCAACACCTGAGTAGTTAATCTGCCAGTCACAGAGATCAGGTCTGCTGCTCCACGGTGAGCAAGCCAGAGCACTTCCCTGATCAGTTTTCAAGATGGTGGTAGGGTGCCTGTTTAGTCTTCTCCAGTGGGGCTTTGCCTCTGGCTCTCTTGATGTACTCCCTCCAAGGTCCTTGCTGCCAGTGTCCTGCCAGGTGCTACAGTGGTGAGGCAGAACCTGGAGCTGGTAGTCACTCCCGGCAGCTTCTTCCCAGGAAGGGTTTTACTGATTTTTTTTTTTTAATGGCACTTGGCTTCTGTGCCTGGGAAGCACTAGGGTCCTAGAAGAGCAGTTGCAGCACCAGCCGCTTTATCAGTAGAGCCCTGGCCACTTGCTCCTGAGTCCTCGCTCAGTCTGTCACTCACATGCCAACTTACTCACAGACATGTACACAAAATTGTCCATACCACTCACTCACTCACTCACACTGGGTCTCGTATAGGTGTGACTGGTTCCACCACCATCTTACTCCGGGAATCTTCAATTTTTTTTTAAATTTACACACTAATTTCTTAATAATTGTTCTTCCCTTCAATCATCAAAACAAAATTTCTTTGTCTTTGACTTTTAACAGTGAGCTGAATGGTTTTTGGCAGAAGTTTTATAAAAAATTCCTTCAAATAAAATAATTTAACCCATCTTTCAAGGTGCAGGTATTATCATTCAAAACACTAAAGTTAAAACGACCTTGTTCTGAGAAGCACTGGTTTCCACATTTTTCAAGATATATCATGGGGTTTAGACTCAGCATAATAGACTCAATAATTTATCCTGCACTTAATCTTCTTTTTTCACCTGTAATATAAATATCACATGCCACGAAGTGCTGTTTTAAGTACTAAAGGAGGTAAAATGTATGACCCTTTTGAGTAAAATGCAAAGGTTTGGTTTATGTGAATTCCTACTTCAGTATGCTTCACAATACTTGTAATTTTTTTTAATATAGCCATGGTAGAAATATATTTATCAAAAAAGTCCTACTTTTATGAAATGTTAAAATCAGAGATGAACATGTTGATTTCTATTATGTCATTTTTTTTTTATAATTGTGAGTTACAAGGCACATATTTTTCAAACTTGAAAACATGTAATCTACTAATATTAAGTATCTTCTAGGTTCTCTGTCATATTCATACTTAGACTAACACTATTCATATTATGACCCTAACATGACACATGGGGTGCCATAATGTACAAAAATAATGATACAATGCAATAGACAATATTTTGAAGATAAATCTATAGGGAAGATTTTTTTTCTTATTTGGGAATTAAAACATTATTCTCTGAGAATATTATTTTCATTTTGTAATGACATATTTAAAATAAAATAATCTATAAGAATGTTTTTAAAAATAACAAAAAATTTACCGCATTTACTGTAAGTTAACTACTGCTACATTTATAAACAAGTGCTTTGTGTCAGGAATTTTATGGTACTGTTAGCTTGCCAGAAGAATTCATAAAAGGAAAAGATAATGGTTAGTGCAGCTGCAACAGATGATAAAGCTTAATTAAACAAATGTTTATTAATTTAAATATTAGAACCAGGGTTACGTGCCAGAGAAATAATGATTAAAGGCAAAGTTTCTGCCTGGTCTTCTTCCAAGTGCTTTCCATGGTCTATATTATTTTATATAAACCTCAGAATAATTTTGTATACAAATAAGGTAAATTTGACTGATGGTCTATGCATCTATCTAAAACATGATCCTTGTTCTAATTTTGGAAATATTTTACATGTATATTTGCAAATAACTATCAGTGTTGTTTTCAATGTGTTACACTTATCCTTGTTTCTCAAAAGTTAGCAAATGCTTTGTGGTGGGGTCTATGAATTGGTTTGCATCAAAACCAATTCAAACACCAATTAACAGGCTTTCCTTTTTATAGATTTTTACAGAGTCTAGTAAATTAAAAGCCACAATTCCCAGATTCTTTTGCAGTTAGCTTTCTAGATGTGCCTTTGGTTTCTGTTATCAGATTCATGCAAGCATGGCCTTTTATGTAGTGAAAAGTAAATTCATTTTCATGGGACATTTTCCCTTCACAGATAGTGGCAAACAAATTCAGTTCTGAAGCCTGCAAGTAGAAGGTAAATCCTATAATGTCCTAGTTCTATGGTGGAGTTTCAAAAGTTGTTTTTAAATACAGAAATTTTCTTCAATACTATTACCTATTTTCTACATCTCTTAATAAATCTTCACTTAAAGAAAGTAATATAATTCTATAGAATGCAACAAAGACCTCTGGTCAATACATCAGTCTCTTCTAGGGTTACAGCAACTTAGTAACCTAGTATGAAAAAATAAGTAGCCAAGGTCTTATCAGAGATTGATTGATTTGGTCTTTGAGAAAGACCCTGGGAAACAAACTCATCTGCAAGGCTGATGCAGGCCATGGAAACCAAAAGGTTCGAGATGTTCAGCCCAAGGAGCAGAGCAAACACATGCATGGTTCAGGAGCATATTAAAACCAAATGGTCCAACCTAGCTTGTAAGCACAACTCTAACAAATTATTGTCAGATATAATGATGGTTCACATGGTCACTTATTCAAAGCTGTGTTGAACAACTATAGTTCTGGGAACTGGGCATATACTAGTGAAAAGTGACAACAAAATTTTTGGCTTTCCGGTTGTAGGTCCTAGACATCTACCTATATCATAGAATCCCTGATGCTTTCCAGAAAGCAGTTAAGATCCCATTAAAATGGTCAACTTTTCTTATAGAGAGTGAAACCATGACAAGCCTCTTATTCTTTCCTCCAAAGCTGCTTTTAGTCATCCAGAATCATGGGGATTTAATGGCAAGATTCATGATGTAATTCTCATCAATCTGTGAAAAGAAAAGACTCCATGTCCTCCACTGACCTTATGGTTCTTCACCAGCATTTTATTCTCTCAGAGCTATGAAGCAGCAAATACCTTTAATAGGATGACTTAGAACAAACAGCAGTTCAGTGCATGGTTTATCTCTAAGGTACTATTTATTTTGCTGTTGTTGTTTTTATATGGTAGTCATTCTGCTTTACTATACAAATTGCTACCCTCTCACAGCCAGGATAGAACATTATTATCTTTTATAATTTTTAATAAATTATGATCTTAATATTTTCTTTAAAAATTTTGGTATGGTCTGGATGTGGTGGCTCAAGCCTATAATCCCAGCACTTTGGGAGGCCAAGGCTAGAGGATTGCCTGAGCCCGCGGGTTCGAGACCAACATGGTGAGCCCACGTCTCTACAAAAAATCAAAAAATTAACAGGGTGTGGTAGTGCACGTCTATAGTTCCAGCTAGCAGAAGGATCATCTGAGACCAGCAGGTCGAGGAGCATGTCTCATCACCTGAGACCAGCAGGCCAGGAGCATGCCACTGCACTCCTGCCTGGGTGACAGAGTGAGACTCCGACTCAAAAAAAAAAATTTGGTATGGAAGATATATGTAAATTATATACATAGTGTTAATATAAAATGTTAATATATAATGTGGAATATTATAGATTTATAATATATGATGTATACTTTATTATGTTAATAATATATAAATAATATCTAATTAACACAATCACAATATGAAGTTATCATAGATGTGATTTATGTTTTTCTTGTGTATTTGCTTTGCTGCTGTCATGTGAATTATAAAGTTTCAAGCAGAACCACTATATTTCCATTTCTTACCATGTACTACAACCTTACTATTCATTTTATTTATTCAGTTTTTTAAATCTTGAAAAAAATCTCTGCGATATAGGCACAATTTCACACATAACAAAAATGAGACTTATAGATTAAGCTGCCTAAGACCATGCAGCTACTAAATGCTTGAAGCTAAATTTAAGTTAATTTTACTGCTTTTACTTGAAATTGTCATTTTTAAAAGTATCCCTAGGAAACATCTTTCAGGTCCCCTCCTGCTGTGGGAGCTTTTCTGTCCTTGTAATAAATCTTACTTTCTCATCTTAAAAAAAAAAGGGGGGTCCCTATGCATTCTATTGTCTGTGCAATATAGTTAAATCTTTCTATTTTTGGAAAAAATTATATCTGATATATATTGGATAGCATATGTTCATCGTTTGTAACTGCATAGTAACCAATATAAGCCACACTGTATTCATTGCAAGATGGGGAAGTTCTCTCCTTAAAATTAGAATAATTCGGTTAGTAATTTAGATATCAGAATTCTATTGAAAAATTTATTCTTCACAGCCAATAAAAATATAAACAGTTTGAACAATGTAAAATGGTAGACCATTAAATGTTTCTTGTAACACAAGGAATGTAATTGCTCTGTGATTTAAATTCCCTGTAATTTAAAAAAGACTAATTTTATTTACCCTTACAGTAATTAAAAAAAAGATCTATAATTAAAACATAAAAGCACCTTTCACGAGGAGCTTGATAAGGCAATAATTATTTGATTCAATCAGTACAGAGAACATATTATTTGCTGAAAAAGCATAATTGCTATTTGAAGGGCTTTTGTATTAGCTTGTTTTGTTGTTTTCTGTGTGCATTTTTTTGTTTAATTAAATGAGGGGCAACTTCATTCTCTTCTGCCTGGTTAAACAGAGTCAAATAATGATGTCATATGCAGATTAGTCAAATGGCATGGGTTAAAACCTGCCTTTTACATTCATCAGTCCTGTGACCATTAGCAAATTATGTACTTAGTTTGAGACTCCATTTTATCTTTTCTAATTGAGGGATAAAAGTTATTCCCATCTATCAGGGTTGTTGTAAAGATTAACTATGTTATATATAAAAGTGTTTAAAACAGTTTCAGTTTTGCAGTTACTAATTAATAAATATTAATTTAAATACCACTATAGTTTTCTGAGTAACTTGATATGTGAACTAAGACTTAGGGAAGCATCAATAATTATGAATTCTCCTGAATGGGAGTAGACAGATATATGTAGTAAGGAGATGGGTGTCTTTCAACATGGGCAAAATTTGTTACACTGGACATAATTATCTGATGTTCTAAATATTGTATTTAATTTTGACTAGACAGAATTACCTTGAACCCATTTTGTTCAGCAACTTAAGTATTTAAGTTTTCCCACAGTGTGAGTTTGTCAACAGGACCTGGGTTAAAGAAGAGAAGAATGCACAGTGTTGTTTATTCAAGTTTAAAAAAATAGATACAACATTTTTTTATTTTCTATAATTTTTTTTATTTATAATTGGGAATTTTTAAGGTTCTTTGTGGGTGTCAAATAAAGTAATAAAAGTAATAATATAGGAGTCATTATTTAACAAATTACCTGGAAACTTGTAGGTACTTAACAAATGTTTATTAACTCTAAATCAAATAGCAATTTGTGAATACATAAATATATTTGTGTATGTACATATTTGTATAGAAGTCACAATCATTTCTATAAATGTTCATAGAAATAAATTATATTACAAATAAATATGTCTTTTTACATACATATGTACTTATATATGTAAAGATATAAAATTAAATCACTTTCCACCTTTTTAAAAGCTACTATGTGTTATACATGTACTATGTATTATAACATATACACACAATCACAACAAACAAAAGTTTATTTATGGCTAAATTTAAGATATCAATTTTTTTTTTCATTTTTTGTATCTTTCTAAACACCGCAGCAAGTAACTTTCTTTTCTTCTTCTTTTTTTTTTTTGAATCAGAGTCTCACTCTGTTGCCCAGGCTGGAGTGCAGTGTCATGCTCATGGCCAACACAGTCTCAACCTGCTGGGCTCAGGTGATCCTTCTGCCTCAGTCTTCCAAGTAGCTGGAACTATAGGCGCATGCCACCATGCCTAGCTAATTTTTTGGTTTATTGTAGAGACGAGGTCTCACCAAGTTTTCCAGGCTGGTCTCGAACACCTGAACTTGGGCAATCTTCTCACCTTGGCCTTCCAAGGTGCTGGGATTACAGGTTTGAGCCACCGCGCCTGGCTAAGTGCCTTCTTTATAACAGGTATTCAAAAAATACTTGTGAATAAGTCGGGACTAGTAAGACATGTTTAAGTAAAAAATGTCAGCATACTTTCATATTAATGTATTTAATGGAACCTAACATGAATTATTTAGACTATTTCTAAGGAAAAATGTGATAGCTTTTTTTCCCTCAAATTAACTACATTTCACAGTGTTCTGTGTTTAAAAAACACCAAATACATTCCCTCTTCAATCATCTTTCATAATTCTTTATAATTCAGAAAAACAATGTGGCATGGTCTATTTTTAATTTTTACACTTATTGTCATTTTTTTTATTAATTTCAAGAGTTGAGATTTGAAAGTATGGAAGCAGACATTTTCATTATAAATTTAAAAATGAATTGATATCTGAGTCATAATTTATGGTTACCTACATTTTAATTAGTAGCAAACATATATTGTGATCAGTGCAAAATGTTTTTATTTCATAAAGCAACTTCAGAAATTACATCTATATTACCAAAATTCCATTTCCCTCACTTGAGGAAAAATGTGTGCCATATCATAAAACTACCAAGTTTCAGAAACAAGGAGGGGAAAAAAAATACTTGAATAATTTATCAAAGGGCTATGAAAATTGACAATAGGAAGTGATTTAAGTCTTTTTTAGGATAAAAATATTAAGATACAGTGGATTAATTGCTGCAGTCATACAATAAATAATATGTGAATAATTTAAGCTGTTAACAAACTGTTTACTAATTTCCAAGTTGTGTAATTAGAAATGTTATTCAACGTAGAATTGATGGAAATAATAAGGAAGGCAGATCTGTCTAGACTGAAATGTAAGGGGAAAAAAAAAAATGTACCTCCTTCAATACAGAAATGTGGAGTCCCAGAAGACCAGGAAATGGATCTGATCAAATTTAGGAAAGAGCATTTTCTCAATTTTTCTAGAACTTAAGAGGAAACAGAAGTGACAGATGGTATTGATTTTTTTTCTTTAAATTAGAGGAATGTAAAACTGCTGGACATGAAACACAAATGTTATGTAGGCAGACAAAAAAAAATTATGATAAGCAGGCTTTAGTACCAACAGTGATGAAAGGTGAAATCATCTAAACTGCACTTCTGTTTCCCATAGTGTACTGAAATATTACCAGCAAGCATTTCATAATTATTAAATAATTACTCTTAGCCAGTATGCTGCAAAATCATAATAATTATCCACAAATTCAATTATTATCCACAATTAACTAAAATGTTAGGTATCATTAGGGTTTTTGGAAATTTAATGGAAAACAATATTGCAACAAGGTAGAATCTATGAAATTCGGCTCAACATATTAATTTGTATACTATTACTTACTACGTGTTTTAATCAGGTCCAACTGCAAAATTGGTGAGACCTAGACAAATAAAGCACTCTACCTTCTTACACAACTTGGTTTGTGTCCCTTCTCTTGCCTTTTTCACTCTTTATTTTTTGGAGAAGTTAAAAACAAATAAACAATATTTGTCCCGGGAAGGAGACTGTGCAGGTCCTGTAACAGGCACAGGGTGATTGTTTTAGCATTCTGGGTTCTAATTACCCTGAGCAAGACCCAAAGAGGGAAAGACACAGGATTAGACCTAATTCCATGAACGGCTTGCCTTGTGAGGAGGAACAGCTGGAAGAGGACCAGAAGGGATCCAGTAAAGCAAAAGTCTAGGGAACCCAGCAGCTGAGTCCCCATGGATACTGCTTTAGAAGGTATAATGACTTAGAAGACACAATTTGAGAAACGTACAATGTTAGGAAAATTTGCATTAAGGAAAGATTAAAAAGGGACTATGCTTTGAAGAAAAATGGCTTATGAGAGATAAAGTCAAATTTTGAAAATATTGGGAATGTGGTGAACTTGCTATCAAACCTTTATATATTAGGAGAAAGTGGCATCCATTTTTGTCTCTCATTCTACAACATATTTCATAGCTCTGCTGACCCCACCTTCCTCTGATCCTATTATACTAATGTAGTTAGTGGTCTGCTGGTAATGTGAAAATAAACAAGCAACAAAAAAGTCCCCCAAATCCTATGCCTTCTAGTTGACTGACCTGTATTGTTACTCCAGGATTAGCCTGCTCTAAGCTAGTCTTCAAGGTGGCTATGGGAACTCTGCATTGAGTCATAGTACCAACACTACAAACCTAACACAACTTCTCCTTTACAGGGTAATCTTAGAGGTATTAGAGAACATTTATAATAGTTTCAGTGTGTTGTAATAGAACTCGGAAATTTCAAGTCACTCTTTCCAAAAAAAAATCCTTTTACTTTTATTTTAGGACTTTGATTAGTCAGATAACGCATCTGAAAAACACAAAAACAATGTCCGGTAGAGATGATGCCGAGAGTTTGGTTTTTGTCTGGTCATTCTGAGAACATGCTGGCAGATCATCTAAATGATGACAGAATTCAGCCCATCTGTTATGTGGTCTACACGCCATGGTCCTATGATCATAATTACAGCAGGACAAACCTGAACAAATAACCACACAGGTACTTGCAAAGATGGACTTTAAGAGACAATTATAGAGAACAGGAGCATCTTCTTCATTGATATCTTGTCAAACTTTCTTTTTATATCATTCAATTAAATTATTGAGCCTAGGTTTAATTTTTAAAGTGATCATCCTCCTTGGAATTTATCAGGACAGTCATAGAACTTCAAAAATTCACAAATCCAATGTCAACCAGAGCTGTAAATGTACTGATGGATAGTGTAGATGTTTGTCTCCAAAGGATGCTGAAATGGGTCAGAAAAAATAGCTTTAACTCTAAGATTACTCTCCAAATTTCAAAATCCATTCCAATTCTCTTTCATTTCCCAAATTATGCCCAGCCATGTTGTGAACTATATTTCATGCAAAGTTCTATATTGAGATTATATAACATTATAAAGATACTTTTAAAATGCCAAGAACATGGAGAGACTCCAAATATAATTATAAAGCTCATTCTTATTTGAAACCTGGGGAAGCCATTAGAGAAATTTAATCAGAAGACTAAATCCCCATGTAAGTTAAAATCCAAAGACACTAAAGTCCAAAGGAATTAAGATTCAAAAAAATCAATTATCAAGTCCATTTAAGTCCAAAGAAAATCAAATTTTCTCCACTTCTTTCCCTGCTCAGTATGAGCCCTAGGGGATGACAAAGCCTAGTTGTAAGTTGCTTTCTTCAGCAGCTGTAGCCTGGCCAGCTGTTATCCATAGAGTTGATCTGGTTCTCTTACAACCTCAGAATTTGAATCAGATCAATACCAAATCTGATGTTAGGTACCTCTTTCATATTATCACAACCTGTCTTCTCTCATCAAGCAGGTTTTCAAAGAAGCTCATTTCCAGAAGTTACACAAAGTTATTCCATGCAAAATTATGTTTTCAGAGCCCAGAATTTCATTTTGGCAAAGACCCTAAGAGAAACTCAATGCTATCTGAGGAAATGAGGCTAGAGAGTGAGAATATGCTTCATTTCAGCCACTCCAAGATGCCAGTTAGAATATACCAGTTGCCCATATTCTTGGCCTTTGAAAGTGATTTCAAACAGAAGACTTCCAATAAGAGGTGAATTATGGCATGGCGTTTACTGTTTCTGGGAGAAGAGTAACATCTGATGAACACACCTTCCTTTCTCCAATAGTAGTTTGTGAGACATAACCACCTTATTTTGAAATTGAGAAGTACGGATTAAAAACAGTCTTGCCAAGTCTTAATTTCTTTCTCACCCAGCATGTTCAACACCTTAATCTCCTATCTCAGCTGAGTTTCCCTTAAAAGCAGAGCTTTTGGAAAAGTTTATGTATTAATATTTCATGGTAAGTACAGATCCAGGGATTGAAGAGTAAATAATGAAGTAGCGTGAAAGAGAATATTGAAAGAAAGCACAGTGTTTGTCAACCTGGCCATCACACTTCATGACTAGCTAGTTATTTGGTCTCACGGGACATCATTAATGAAATTATATGAAGCTACTTCTTTGACAAATCATCCATCCATGGAAAAGAAGGGAGAATAATTTTTCTGAAGTTATCTACCACTTCTCCCCTCCCCATATACCATTAGTCAATATTTGTCACACAGGTACTGGCTGTCCCACACTTCAAGGTTATATGTGTTGGCATGCCAAGTTGTATCTTTGCCTCAATGTGCAGTGTGTGGTGTGGCATGACATGTGACCAGGGCATGCTCATGAACATCAGACAATTAGACCATTCATGAAAAGCTATTTTGAGGGTAGTGACAATTTTGGTGTGGCTTCATGACTGAAGAAACATAAGCTATGGTTTGAGTCATTCAGCCAAGAAACAAAGCAAGTCAGGAAATCTGGAATGATCAAAAAAACTGAATCCAGTACCCTTTATTTTTTATTGAGCTCTGTGTTTCTGCCATGCTGATGTAATGAAAGTGTATCTTTTGAGTGACCTAGCCTCCATTCTTTCATGTTGACTAACATTTATACTTGTTAATATCTGTGAATTCTACCTTATGGGGGAGATTTCACTCCAAGTTTTATTATAAATTCACTCTAAGAAAATTTCTAAATTTAACCAGCCAATAATACTTTTGAGAATTTGCAATAGGAACTTGGTAAAGGCAAGAGGTTTGCCATGTATTCTTCCAGCCACTATCACTCCTCAGACTTAAACATTTTACACCTTGAATATATTTCTAGAATATGTTTTCCTGCAATAATGGAGTATAACTTATATTGTTTTATTTTTCCTATTTTCCTTTCTCTTTTTAAAAAAGTCATTTGCAACCTGTTTATAGAGTTTGTCTCTTTTCTTCTCTTCTATTTAAAATGTTAGCTATCTCCTGCATCTAAAAGCCTGCTTCTTTCACCATCACTATGTTTCTAGCTAGACTTTTTCCTTTTTTAAGATTTTAGACTCAATATGTTCTGAGATTGCCAAAAGCACCTATTGTTCAAACAAATCATGCACAACTTCACTTTCTTGACGTGGATAATCTACACCCAGGAAATAACCATAGCATGGGACTTAGTCTATCATCATCCCGTCTGCCTTCCTGTCACAGATCCCTTTTTCTTTCTCTTTTTTGCTGTGCTTTCTTTTATGGTGTCAGTTCCACAAATTTATATAACATGTTCCCTTGAGGAAATTCCTGAGTAACCAACTAAATGTAACTTCATCACCTAAATTATATAATTATTTTTAAAGTATTAGGTATGTGGATTAGCTCTATAAATTCAAGCTAAGTTTTTCACCATTTTTCTCTTTAGCCCTGAATGAAAAGTAAAATTTGAAGCATCAAAATCTAACCCTAACAATAATTTAAAACCATAACCTAATTTATATTATGCATTATGCTTGGACTCCAGCTGCTTTGCAACATTAAAGTCATTCTTTGTAGACAAAACTGAAACGCACAGTGCAAGTAGCAAATAACTGTTCTGCTCTTTAAAGTCTAAATGGTAGATATATAGGAAGATTTTCTTTTTCCATGCAAATGAACTCTTGCTTCAGGTAAATCTGATGACTACAGCCTCTTCGGTCCACTGGAGGTGTCTACTGAGGCTCCCGACTACCTCCATAGATGCACTATGGGTGGCACAGGTCGATCTGCCTCCACCTCACTGGGAGAGTGAACAATCCCAAGGCCTCAAGACCTGCCCCCTTCCAGGTGTGCAAGGGTTTTGTGAGTGTGTTATGACATTTATCATCCTCATACAAAACATGAGGCACCTAGTTTGCTTAAATTCAAGATACTCAGCATATAAAGGTCAGTACCCCTTTGCCTAATCACTGAGATTTTCAGGCAAGTTTTTAGAGTTCTTTAAATAAATGCTTGTGGACAAGTATTTTATAAAGCTATCATGATACAATCAAGGTTAAAAAAGAAAACAAAATGCATTTGAAGTAGGCTGTAGACAACCTAAAATATATTTACATACTATAATTTAATTTAAGCATCTAGAAAACAAACAATAATATTCTTGTTTAATAATGTTTGAAGCCAAGCTATAGGCCATAATCCCGACCTATAAAACCTAAGTGATCACAGCAGAAAAGAATAATCTTAAAAAAAAAGACAAACAGAAAAAGCCCAGATTTTTTACTTTCTCCCCAAATTCTATGCTCCGACAACTCCTGTCTTTTCCCAAAGGAAGAACAAAAAAAAAAAAAAAAAAGAAAGAAAGAAAGAAAGAAAGAAAAATAAAACAGAAAGAAGCCAAGAGCATTATGTGTTACACTAATGTTGTTCCTCCCCATGGAAGGAAACATCGGGAGAGGAGGAAGTTTTCTCCACCTCATCTCCACTCGCTGGTCTTTAACACTGTCATTCCAAAAGGTCAATATCACTACTTAAATGATATTGGGAAATATTGCAACTATAATAAACACTGGTGAAGCTATTTCTGACACGTTGTATATTATTGAGTAAAATTTATAATGCTATAACATTAAAAAAACTAATAGAATATATATAGTGGAAAGGAGGAAAAATATAATTCTGGAAAAAATCTGTAAGCTTTCTCAAATTTGATATTACTAAACACTTAGATATTTGATTTTTTTCTTGAAATTTATTTGATATGTCTAAATTTCTTTCTAGATAATATAATTAAAAGCTACCAAATAAAATCAAACTGTCTATGGAATTTTAAAGTATTGATAAAACAGAATTTTCTAATAAAATTCATTAGCAGAGTAGAATAAAAATTCATATCCTTAGGACTATTTGCTTTACTTAAAATTTTACCATAGATTTTCTTTTTTTTTTTTTTCTTTGAGTTGGAATCTCACTCTGTCGTCCAGACCGGTGTGCAGCCACACGCTCCCGGCCACCATAGCCTTGACATACTGGGCTCCGGCGATCCTTTCGCCTCAACCTTCCAAGTAGCTGGAACTACAGGTGCGTGCTACCACGCCCGGCTAATTTTTTTGATTTATTGTAGAGATGAGGTCTCGCCAAGTTGCCCAGACGGGTCTTGAACCCGCGGGCTCAGGCAATCCACTCACCTCAGCCTCCCAAAGCATGGGATTTCAGGCTGAGCCACCAAGCCCAGCTAGATTTTCTTAATTGAAGAAATTATTGAAGTGTTTTGAGCTATAATTGAACTGAAATTTGGGTTATATTATTTCATTTTTAACTATAATTTTCTGTGTTCACTAATGACACATATTCACATGATAGTCTGAATCAAATTCTCATAACCTGAACAGTTGGAATAATAATTATTATAACAGCTTTTTTGTTTCTGGAAACGTATTAAGATTTCTGTAGAAGCATGTTTCTCGGGGGGCTGGGAGAAGACATATTTTTCCCTTATCCTTACCTGAAATATGATATTGGATTTTATGTCTCACCTCAGTCTATAGGGATAAACCCACAGAAGTTTGTGAAAGTTGTTTCATTTCCATATATAAATTAGATAGTGCATTCCTGTCTATTATCCTTGGAACACAGTGCATCACATAGAGATTTAGAGCTGTACACAGTTATTGAATATCAAGGTTAAGGGCAAAGAACTGGCCCAGGAATAATAAGATTATGAAATTATAAAATGTATTACCTGTCCTCTAGAAGCTTGTAGTTTTCTAGATAAGCCAAAAATACATGGAGAAATATAATAACAGAATAAACAAAACCTAGAGAAGAATACTCATTCACAGGTTTTAGGAAGACTTTCAAATGAATGAGATTTGATATTGCACTTGAAAATCTACAAAGTGTGAAAAGTGCTTATAAAAGGGACATCTTTCAAACACATGACACAACTTATATCAAGTCTACAAGTTAAGACAGTAAAATGACAAGCACAGGTTCATTGAGAGGTTAATTTGAAATAAGATTGAAAACATGGGAAGAGTATGTCTTCACATTTAAAAAAATATATATATGATTTAAAATATTCTGCCCTACTGTCAGCCCATATGTTAAACCACATGCTCTGATTTTGCTTTGGAAAATCTGGTATCTGGACTAGAGGCCAATTTGAAATAGAAAAATTCAAGTAATGTCTTCTTCTGACATTTGACTCGATAATGAGTCTGGGAATGTATATCTTGATGGTTTGATGATAAAAAGAGCAACGGTTCAGCACACGTGTGATGTTGGATATCTGGTATGAGAGGCACCTTCACTCCAAATCCCAACCTTCCTGGAATCATTGTACCTAATTTCACTCCAAGCACACTCTCAAAATACTAAAGCCAAGTAGAAAGACAGTGAGTCAGACATATTCTGCCTTTCTGAGGGCATCTGTGTACAGTTCTGGTGTTGCCGGGTTTTATTTTGCTACATAGCATTCTTCAAATTTATTTTATTTATGTATTTGTTTGTTTTTGAGTCAGAGTGTCACTCTGTACTTGTGGTGCTTGCGGCTCACTACAGCCTTGATCTTGGCTCCAGCAATCCTTTAGCCTTAGCCTTCTGAGTAGCTGGGACTACAGGTGTGTGCCACTATGCCCAGTTAATTTATTTTTATTTTTATTTTTATTTTTATTTTTATTTTTTTGTAGAGATGAGGTTCTGCTGTGTTGCTAAGACTGATCTTGAACTGTTGACCTCAAGTAATCCTGCCTCTTTTGGCCTCCTAAAATGCTGGCATTACCAGCATGAGCCATTTTTAAAATTTAATTAGCTTGGCCGGGCTCGGTGATTGCCTGAGACTCAGGGTTCGAGACCCAACTGGGCAACTTGGCGAGACCTCGTCTCTACAATAGATCAAAAATTAGCCGGCGTGGCAGCGCGCACCTATGGTTCCGGCTACTTGGAAGGCTGACGCGGAAGAATCGCCGGAGCCCAGCAGATCGAGGCTGCGGTGGCCGGGAGTGTGCCCCTACACTCCAGCCTGGGCAACAGAGTGAGACTCCAACTCAAAAAAAATAATAATAACTAATTAGCTTAAAAAGAGAATGACCACATAGCCCAGCAATTCAAGGCATAGGTATATACCCATGAAAAATCAAAATATAAATCCACACATAACCTTGTACACAAATGTTCATGCAATATTATTTGTAATTAAAAAATAAAATAAAACAATCCAAGTACCCTTCAGCTAGTGAAAAGTCCAGCAGATTTGGTAGAGTAAAACAATGAATTATTGTTCTGTAATTAAAAAACGATCTACTGACACATGCTACCACATAGATAAACCTTGAAAACATTATAGTGAAAGAAAGAAGTCAGACACAAAAGGCCACATATTGCATAGGCATAGGGTTTCTTTTCTGGAAATGTCCAGAAGAGACAAATCTATAAGTATAGCCAATATATTACTGCTTTACTAGGACTGAGGGCAGAGGTATAGGGTGATATGAGATAGACTGCTAATGGGTATAGGGTTTCTTTTAGGGGGTCATGAAAATTCTTTAAAAATAAATTGTCATGATAGTTGCACACCCTGTGATGGTACTGAAAGTCATTGAATTATACACTGTAAATGGTTGAACTGTATGGTAAGTATGAATTGATTTTTCCAGGTTTCTCCATCATTTTTTCCCTTTAGCATAATAATCATCTTATTATGCAGACTATACATCCTAATTAACTTCTCTATAATTGTTAGGAATAATACATATCTATATATTTTTTAATTTCATAAATGATTGTGTATTTTATTTTTCTTTTCTCTGTATTTTTTCTGTCCCATATCCTCATAGTGCTTTGACAAATTTATAATTTTGTAGGTAAACCAATGCACTAGAAAATGGAAAAGAAAGAGTTTGTGATATATTGCCTGATACAACCTTGTTATTTTGAGATACTGTTGTCTTTTGAACTCCTAAGTCAGTATGTTGAACTCTATAAAAAGCAAATTAACCTATGAGTGGGAAAAAAGCATCAAGAAATCATTCAAAACTCCGCTTATGTTCATATACTGTACTGGGAATGCAATAAGAAAATTGTGGAAAGATGTAACAAGTTCTATTTCTTAAAACAAAGCAAATAAAACAAAAGCAAAGAAAAAATAAACAAAAATAATTTAGTTAAAATTGCATGTCAAAACCGATCACCAACAATTCATGCTGCATGTTATATTTATGACTTGCCACTATTACACCTGATTCGCAGAAAATTGATCTGAAGTTTATTGAGTTGAAAGAATATTTATATAATGTACATAGAAAGAAACACAAAATAGCAAATGATGTTGAAATCTTTATGCATGCACAGAATAATGTAGAAACAAAAAATAATAATCCTTATCTTCTGTGTATAACAGTTTTATTATTTTTATTTTATGCCACCTATTAGCTTCAAGTCTATGAGCTAATGCTTGTAAATGTTATTAATTATATATTAAGATGTATTATTTTCTCTTGTATTGTCTACTGGTAATTTAAAGGGCAATCAGAGCTCATATAACCTTGAAATATGAATCCAAAGAGTGCTTTTTTGGGTGGCATATTTTATAATTGTAGCCTTTTGCATTATGCAGGTTCCTGCTGAAACAATTATCGTATTCATTTTGTGCTTTTGCCTTTTCATGGAACTGCCGCATTTCATTAACAATTAAGGTCATGTTCTGGTTCACTCAAGGAGCACTCCTTTGCCCCTGCCCCAAATCCTAGCATGCTATTAAAAGTGCCAACTCTGGTTAACATTTATATCAGAGTTGAGAAGAGATATCACAGTGAAGTGAAAATGAAAGCCTGCTAAAATGCTGCTGCCAACAATTATACTGGGGCACTAGTACCTTTTTGATTTATTTCAATGGGTCAGATTAACTAGGCCGCATGCCACTTTATCATTAAAAGTGGGCCAAGGTGTCACTTCTGATTTTTGTTGAGGAAATGGCATTCCCAAGACAGCTTTGCTGAAAGAGAATGCATCTATTGCTAACTAGTAGTTCAATTGTATGTCATTTTTGGACACTTTTTGAAGGATGTTAGAAACTTCTGTCAATAAAAGGTCAATTTTTAAATTTCCCATTTTATTTATTTCCTTTCAATTGAGTTTGTCTACAAAATTATACATCTTTTTGTTAGCTAAATAAATAGAAGAGAAACATTCTTACATCTCAATATTTTCTTGAGTAACTAAGCCCGTCTATTTTAAAAAGCCATAGAGCAAATTACTATCCTAGAGGACTGTGTAAATCAAGCCCAAGTTTAGGCAATTCATCCTCCATATTAAATATTAAAAAAGAATGACCTAAAGTTATTTATACTAGAGGAGATCACATTTCAGCATTTTTCTATCTAGTTTACTGTGATTCAAGTAATGGTGTCTATCTCTTGCAACACAGATGAAAATTGTATTTAATAACTAACTGCTTTCTTCTGAATAATATGAGCAAATGTCACAGTGATCGTGTCATTGTTTATACAGGAAAAGAATATTAAATCATATTTTTGACAGCCACCTCAGGGGAATGGTGCCTGAGTTATAGATCATTTCGAGATTAAAAGTTAAAATAAAATGATTTTTCTATAAAATCTTCCTTAATCAAATAAACATTCTTTTTTAAAATAGTAGTCTTTCTTACCAAAATTAGGTGATCCCCAGTAACCTAAATAATTAAAAGTTACTCTTAGAAAATAATGAATACAGTGATGGGTGTCAAGGTTAGGTCCTACCTTCTTCCACAAGATCTAAGCCTTGCTAAGGCACTGTGATTTGTTGGCATGACTGTAACTATTACTATCATTATGTAGAACACCTCTATTTTATTTATCTCATATTTTATACCATATGTTTAAGTTATGTAAATATCAAGAAGAAGAGATTTTGGCAACAGTTATTCTCTCATTCATGGTCATTATATTAATCTGAGCAAAGAGTTTAAATTCAGTATGCTTAAAAGCTCTACTATTAACCATTTTCTCCCGAATTTACAAACCATCTGGGTCACTATGTTTGAAATAAAAGAGAAAAAAAAACTTATTTTTTAAACACTTGTTAAGGATATGAGTGTTATTACTAATTAAATTAAATGTGTGATAAAAGTTTAAGAATCTACCCAAACAAGTAAAAGTTACACGCAAATTCAATTTTAGCCTTCATATTGGGATATTCAAGCATCTCACCTATATTTATTATTTAAGGCATTTAAAAATAAAAACCCATGTTATCTTTTGATTTATGCAAAGGGAATAGTTAACACACACATATATATGCCACCAGGTAATTGTTTTTGTGTGAGGGGAGGGGTGGTGTAAATGTGTGTCTGCATACACACCATTTGAGACCAAAACACGAAAACAGCACAAACTTGTAGAATTAGAATTTTGTAAATATCTAGTAGCAGAAGAGGCGGTATACAAAGGAATAAGAGAATGTGTAGTTACAACACCAGCTCACAGGAACCAGATTTGAGAGAATTTTGGAAGCAGAGTCAATGGGATTTAGTTGTAACGAGTGAAGAAAAAAAAGTCAAAAATAGTTCTAATGTTTTTGACTAGACAATCTAGAAGGACACTTCTTCATTTGTCTTTTGTGGGCACACGGGCAGAGAATGATATTTAAAGAAAAGAACACAAGCACAATTTGGAATGTTTGAAGTTGTGCTGCATGCTATCCATGCGAAAAATATGTAGAACAGGAAAATCTGATACCTGTGTCTAGAGATTTTTTCAAAGTAGTAATATTTATTCCAGTAACATGAAGAAAATGAAGGTAGATAAGTTACTTCACTTGCCCAATAATGCAACTATAGAATGCCAGAGAAAGGATGAAAACAATATTTTCCTGACTTTTAAATTAAGTCTAAGGCTACTGTCTTCTTGTCTTGATTCTGCTTGGCTCTGTTATGTGCTTTTGCAAGACTCCCTTCATCATCAAGATTATTTTCATTTGCCAGATGATCACAATAAAACATGAGCTACCTACATCTATAGGTTTTGTGAGAAAGAAGGGGGCAGTAAAAAAAATGAAGCAATATGTGAAAAAGCTTTTTATTCACATAAAGTGTTAAATAAATATAATATATAAGTGGCGTATTTATAATTTCATTCAATAACTGTTACTTGGGGGCTTAAAGAAATCATATTTATGCCACCTATAATATATACAAGCATATTTACACACAGAACAATCTTAAATCAATCATTCCTATATGCATAAGAATTATACCAATGATAATCATACCCATTTTTTTTATTGTTATCATGTCATTCATTTTAAGTAAAATACTACCCTTTCCTCTCTACCTTCCTTGCTGCCTGTCTGTCTTGTTGCCTTCTTTCTTTTCTTAATTTCTTTATTGCTTCTTTTCTGTCTTCTCTTCCATTATTCATTTATGCATTTATTCATTTAGTAGCAACACTGTTAAGATACCAAAACAATGATTGAGAATCCCAACTTCAGAACCAGCCACTGAGGACACATGGTGGTTGGCTTTAGTCTCTATGTCATGGTGGCCCATATTTTTAGCAAGAATGCTGATAGCAATTTCACAGTACAGCTGGATCATAGAGGAGGCACACAGAACAGCACAGGGCACAAAGAAAATGGAAATAGAAGCAAAATCCATTATTATTCCCTTGCCAGAAACAGTGATAAATGTGAATAAGTTGAGGTGAATAAAATAGTGAATGGCTCCTGCTAATAACTTCTAGTAACCCAATGTTTATGAAAGCAAAGTCATAGTTACACATGAAAACAAATAGCCACAATAATGAATGTGATACTTGACTACCAAAGTATCTAAATACTGCAACAACATAGTAAAAAAGCTGTCTGAACAGCAGGAAAAGAAACTTCACAAAAAATAAATATATTTGGGTGTGTGTAGTAGATTGCAGCTATTGTTTTATCCGATTCTATTAGATTCTATTAGAGTCTCTTTGTAAGTACACAACTACAAACTGGTATTCTACCACTTGACTACCATGGAACATAGCCTGAAGCAACTAGCAATACATTTTGCTTCGCATTGGTAGCCATTTGTGCACTCAGTAGAACTGCCAGCAAGGTGTATGTAATCCCGCAGTTAAACTAAAAATAACAACTGAACTTAAACAGATAATAGAACAAGACAAGGTTTTATGGACACACCTAACCAAAGCTCCCATCCTATAAAGCTCCTGTGCAGTGATTGGATTCAGTACAAAGAGGACTTAACAGGGAAAGTGAGGTGATTCTGACACTTGGAATGTAAGCTGTTGTTAGCTGTGGGATGTCAATCTGGACTTGGAGAAACACATTTTAGTGATTTTAAAGTAAATCCCTTTGTCTGAAATCATTTTGAAACTCAGTATTTTTGTGTTAATGTGCTAGTTACAGCTATACTACAAAACAGAATTCTCATTAATTATAAAGATTGTGCATGAATTCATAACATACAAGTCTCTTTAAGTTTATAGTGAAGTATATATTTGTATAGTTATTTAGTCCATATTTGGAAGTTTTTGATATGATCAGTTAGGTGCAATATTCCTATGTAAAATACAACTAAACAGTATAATGATATTTTTTGACCAAAAAATAGCAGTAGAGTCCAATGCTATCTTCTTGGAAACTTAAAAAATTAGAAGTACCTTTGTAACCTAAAAATGTTCCTAGGGAGTAATCATTTCTTTGAATAATTCTTTGGACTATCACAATATATACTTGTTTATAATTATAACTCTTTGAACAAACACAGTGTCTGAAATGATACTTGTGATTAGATATACAATTTTAAAGAAAAATAAAAGAAAAATGAGAAGAAGTCATTTTTGTTAATTTGCATGAAAGCTGCAAGAGAATGAGAAGCCTATGGATTTGGCACTGATGCACTGAGAGCACTGGTTATGCTGTCTAAAAATCCCTGGGCTTGAATCCTGGCACTAGCACTTAGTAATAACACTAGTGTTTTTTGAAGTCCTAAATGTGTACCTACACTTGTTGATGTGTACACACACACACACACACACACACACACAAAATACATATACCCTTATCAGAAGGAATTTATGCATGCTATCCAACTAACAGCTCATAACACATAAATTTGCTCACTATTGGACCCTTCATGTACCATGAGGAAAACTAGAACTCAGAAACAATGTAATTTATCTAAAGTCTAATGTCCAGCAAGTGATTTAGTTATGATTCAAATTCATGACTGTGTGACTCTTCACTACTATTCAATGATGTTTTCTTTCCACAGTCTATACTAGTGGCGAAATATCTCCTCAATTCTACTATTTATTTATGATGCTTCTTCATCTGTACAACAGGGAATACCAATTACCTTCTAAGAATGTTACAAAAATGGAGTGTGATAAGGATATAAAATACAGTACTCAGTTCCTGGCACATAACTGGTAGCTGCTAATTCTTATTTATTTATTTTTACAAAACTAAATTAAATGGTGTCAAAATGACATAAATCTTAATATTTCTTGTTTTTTGAAACCAAATTAAAAACTTTGTGTACTGGTCCACTTCAGATACATAGTTTTAAAAGCTCTGGATCACTGAGATATCACATTTCATTCTTTATGATAAATTGCACGCTACTTTTAGTAGTTCATTTCCCATACTTACAGTTTTAGTACCTTGGCAAGTATAGCCAGGCATTTTCTCCTTCCCTCTTTCCCTCCCTTCTTTCTTCCCTCTCTCTCTCATTCCATATCTCCCTTCCTCCCTCTCTATCTCATTTGATGCTTTCTTATTTGTACTAATAGCTGTGATTCTCATTTTACATTTACTACGCCAATCCATGTCAGATAGCTTATAATTATGACCTTGTAGAAATTACCAACATTTATTTTTGTAACACAAATTCTCAATTTCCCCATTAGATTAAGAGGTCATTGTATGGAGGTGATTTTGCACAATTACCCAGGAAATACAACCTTGGTTTTGTTATTTTATTTCATAGACATTTAAATAAATAATCATATATGTAGGGATTTATGTTATTTTAGGACTCTCAATGGTTTAAAAAAATCATCTATCTTTGGTTTTAAAGTATGGACTATTCAACCTTATCAATATCTGCATCTATGTGCCTGGCAGGCATGAGTGTAAGTTCAGAGATTTTGGGATGATTTTGCCAGAAATAAATCCTCTTGACATTTTTTCTCCTGATAGCCCTTAAGCAAAATAAATTCAAATCCAATATATCAGATCAGGTCATCAAAATCAATTTCAATCTTCAATCATTTAGTACAGCTTGACCTTATGATGCCTGTAAAATTCAGCAAAAACTGTTACTCATGTTTAAAAATCTACTTGTGTTTTACTTGGGAAATCAGAGCTGAGTTTGACCTCTGGAATCTTTTCTAACTGTTGACTAGACTAGAGATGACTTTGATGGTTTTCATGTGAATTGTCCAAGGAAGCATTGCAGGGAATGTGCATTTTACATCATAATTTCATGTGGTTCAATTAATTTATAGAACTTACAAATTAATTTTCTTATTTCTAAAATTAAAATATAATTGAGATACTAATGAAATGTCTTGGCTATCATGGTGGTATTTGGCCGCATCAAAGTGTCTTATCCAAATGATAATTTGTGCATATATGAGTTTTTCCAGAAGTGGTTGATTGTCTCTTATTATTAGACTTTCTTTGGATAATCTATTTGCTGACGAGTTCAGATATGTTAGTGGCACAATAAAGTATTTACTATACATAGTCAATTAGAGGTTTGCTATATACAAAAGGAGATAATTTAAATATTAATTTGTTTTCTCATCAATATACATTTATGTTATTGAGTTAAGGTTAATATTCCATTTTCAGGGTTAAACTTTACTTTCAAATGACTTTTTGTTGTTTATTTTCTATCAGTTTTGAAAATAGACCAGATATTTCATAACTTTTGGTTCACATGGCATAGCATTTATACATGTAGTCATATAATATATATTCTTTTTGGGGGGCTTATAAATGAAATGAATTTATTTCTTGCAGTCTGAAGTCTGAAAGGTTCAAGATCAAGGTGTCAACAGATTAGAGTCTGGTGAGGGCTCACCTTCTGTGTCACATTCAATCCTCATTCAATCCTCCCAGGGTAAGCGGGGCAAGGGTCTCTTTGGGACCTATTTTTTAAAAAATAAGGGGACTAATCCCAATCATGAAGGAAGCCCTCACACTTCCCAAAGGCGGCACCACCTTCTTTTTTGTTTTAAGATGTGGGGTACAATTCAGGATTAGGTATACAAGTGGTCATCATACAGGTAAAGTTTGGGCCTTCTTTTGGTTCCTACTTTACCTGATTTGAGATCAGATAATATATTCTTTTAGCAGCATATAGAATTTCTCCTAAACAAATAACTTCACATTTTACTCATTGTGGAAGTAAAATAAGTTACTTTCTTTAGAAATAATTTTTAATAAAATTTGAACTGATCTAAGGACTAGAAATATAGCAACTTGTTATAGTTAATAACATTTTCATAAGTTATTTGATAAGTATAAATAATATCAATATAGGTTATAGTGTCATCCATTACTTTTGCAATAATATTAAAAACACATGCTCTGAAACTCATTTTGAACACACCTCATGATAATTTTTTTCTTTTTTAGCGCCATCATGAATTAAAAAATATAGCTCTTTGCCATTCTTGATACAATCCGATTCATCTCTGAAAACATTACTATTTTTTGTATAGTCAGTATTTTCAGCCCATCTTTATCTCTTTCCTCAAGATCTAGAACAGTTTACTCAGGCAGGAGACTGTATTTTTTTTTTACTAAAGGTAGAATATGGTATCACAATAATTTCAGGTTGTGTTATGCCATGTGGTTACTGGTTATGGGCAAAACAATTCCAGGGGTAACTTGGATTATTACCGAATCTAAGCAGAAGAATTTTAGTTTGAGTGCTTGCTAATGCTTTCAGTTTAACTGTACCCTTACTTATTTTTTTATGAAGCTCTCTAATAATTTTTCTCAAGTGTTTCTCACTTGCTTTGTATTTGAGCTGTTAGGTGATATTTTATTCTCATCCATATGTTTTTATTCATTTTTTTCATAAATTGAGAATGACTGGAACAGAATATAATTTAGACTGGGAGCAGTGACTCCTGCCTGTAATCCTAGTGCTTTGGGAGGCTGAGGCAAGATAATTACTTGAACTCAAGAGTTTAATACCAGCCTGAGCAACACAGCAAGACTTCTCTACCAAAAAATTTTTTTTTAAATGGGCCAGGCTTGGTGGTGCTAGCTACTATGGTCCTACTGACTGGGAGGAGGATCACTTGAGCCATGGAGTTTGAGGCTGCAGGGAGCTATGATTGTGCCACTGCTCTAGAGCCTGGGTGACAGAGTGAAATCTTGTCTCTAAAAAGAAAAAGAAAATAAAGAAAGAAATAGAATATGTTAAAATACTTTTTTACTTATTGATGGTTTTTAATGCCTATCCTGGATTATATTATCTGCTGGAAGTTTTGTATAATTATGCAACATTGTGGTAATAAATTTATATACCAAATTAGAGGTCACAAAACCTTCAATACACTTATAGAATACTTAAAAATAGTATAATTCCCAGAAAAGTGTGAAGTGGATATTTTTTAACTAAGGAATAATACATATTATGAGAGAGCCAGAATCAGAATTCAAAAAGCCATAAATCATCCACCACTCTATCTAGAAAATTATTTTAGAAAATACTCTTGTAGCTTGGAATTGGATCTGTTTAAGTATGTATACTGAAAGATAAATTTTCTATAAATAAAATAGTACAAAATTCATTTAAAATTACATTTACAAAGCAGCAACAAATATAAATATAAACAGTCTAATATTTTATTGTAAGCTTGTTCTCATAATAATAATTTGACTGCTAAATATAATTTATTTTACTCAAAAATATATCTAAAAGTATCTATTTCTCTTATACTAGTAAATTTGAATTTATAAAATTATTTTTCAGTATGCCACTCCTTTTCATAGTGCAGGCTTATATATCGACATTTATCTACTCAGCTGAAAGCCAATTTGCAAATTTTGAAAAAAATAAAGCTTTGAGCTTTGAATTTGCCATGTAACACTTTTGTTGAGGTTTTATCACTCAAACATTTGACAAACATTTTAAAAATCTTATCATTATTTGAAATAAAATTATATTTGCTTAAAATATAAATACAATAGTACATGCTTTATATATATCTTTACACTTAACCAAGCAAAATCAATATATTATCAAGTCTGTCTATGCAAATTATTTTGTATTGAAGTCAATGACCTATTTAAGATTCCATTCTCATGAATGGACTATTTTAACTAAATTAAATTATCATTGAACCAAAAGCATTTCGATCAAATTCTCTTTTAGCTACATATGTTAAATATCTACTGTAAAAGAAAAAGTGCATTAGACACTTGTTAAAAATGACAAGTAAGACTTCATTCAATATTACGGCGGTAAGAGTGAAGAATATTGAAATAGAAGAGGGATTGAACTCAGGCTGTATCTAAAGACTGATTTTTTTTTTTTTTTTTGAGTTGGAGTCTCACTCTGTCGCCCAGACTGGAGTGCAGTGGCCGCTCCCGGCCACCGCAGCCTCGACCTGCTGGGCTCCGGCGATCCTTCCGCCTCAGCCTTCCAAGTAGCTGGAACTA
>CAUYQG010024733.1:57-21266 GCA_963574415.1 Tarsius wallacei | reverse complement strand
CACCACAGCCTCGACCTGCTGGGCTCCGGCGATCCTTCCGCCTCAGCCTTCCAAGTAGCTGGAATTACAGGCGCGCGCTGCCACACCCAGCTAATTTTTTGATTTATTGTAGAGATGAGGTCTCGCCAAGTTGCCCAGGCGGGTCTCGAACCCACGGGCTCAGGCAATCCACTCACCTCAGTCTCCCAAAGGCGCGGGATTACAGGCTGAGCCACCGAGCCTGGCTCAGAATATTCTTTTAATATATTTCTGTTTTCTGATATTTCATTTAGATTTTCATATCTATGTTCATAAAGGAAATTGGTCTGTACTTCTTTATTTTATGTAATTTTTGTCAGGTTTAGAATTAGAGTTGTAATTTATTTTCAAAACATCATTTCACTGAGGTCTGGCATATGTATTATTGTAATGGGAAATGGCTCTGTTTAAGTCTGCATCATATAGGAAAATTATGCTTCTTTTTAAAAAAATACTTATATTTTATTTTAGTTTTGGGGGTACAAGTGCATGTTTGCTACATGGACATATTGTGGCATGGTGGTCATTGGGCTTCAGGTGACTCATTCCCCAGATAGTGAACATTGTACCCAGTAGATCATTTCTGCACCCTAACCCCGTCTCCACCTCCCTTTTATTGGTGTCCCCAGTGTCTATTATTTCTGTCTTTGTAACCATTTGCATATAAGTGAGACCATGTTGTATTTGGTTTTTTGTTTCTGAATCAGTTCATTTAGGATCATGATCTCCAGCTCCATCCACGTTGCTGCAAAGGACATGATTTTGTTCTTTATCCTGTGGTGTATCTGTACCACGTTTTCTTTATCCCGTCAATCCTTGATGCGCACTTAGGTTGGTTCCATGACTTTGCTCTTTCTGAATAATGCTGCAATGAACATACGAGTACAGGTATCCTTTTTATATAATGGTTTCTTTTCCTTTGGGTAGATACCTAGTAATGGGAGTGCTGGGTTGAATGGTAATTCAGATTTTAGTTCTTTGAGAAATCTCCATACTGTTTTCCATAGAGGTTGAGCTAGTTTACAATCCAACAGTGGATAAGTGTCCCCCTTTTTTTCTATAACTGTGCCAACATCTGCTATTTTTGATAATTAACACTCTGATCATTAGTTACTTCCCCTTATCTGCCTAAAATTGATCAACTTAAGCAGTAGTAAAGTAGAAAATATTTTACAGTCACTTTTTCTAGTCCCCTGTGGTGGGATTTGGAGACTCATCATTGCTGTGTTCTGTACGCTGAAAACAGCGGATGTGTTGAAAGGTACACTTTTAGGACCTGCATGCCTGGCGATCTCCTGGCCACAGCTCCCTGTCCTCCAGTGGGCAGAGAGGGGCTGAATCTTGGTTGACATGTCTTGTGTGCTTGGTCAGCAAATGACCTCTACCTCTACCCTGCCTCCTGGACTTAGTATTTATTTATATCTTCTGTCCTCTGTGTCTCGCTGACAGAGGTGGGACTCATTCCCACATTGGCCAGTTCCTTGTTCTCCTCCAGGTTTGCCCAAAGGATCCCTCATGTTTGCCTAACAAGCCCCTATCCTTCCTGCTTTTACAGTAGGGACCCTTGAAGCTTCCTGGCCACCTTCACATAATATTCCTTTGTACCCAGGAGAGGAGAGGACAATTTGTGTTGGAATTATAGAACTCTCACTTGAAGTCTGACATAGAGCCAGGTGTGGTGGTGCGCACCTGTAGTCTCAGCTACTCTGGAGGCTGAGGCAGAAGGATCACCTGAGCCCAGGAGGTCGAGACTGTGGCGAGCCATGATTGTGCCTCTGCGCTCCAGCCTGGGCAACACAGCGAGATCCCTCAATTCCAAAAAAAAAAAAAAAAAAGTGATTTAGACTGAACACTTTGTATTCACATTTTCATGCATCTTGTAATTCTACTCAATGTCATCTCTTGCTTTAGAACACAAACGCTGGAAATGGGAAGTATATCTGCACAGCTAATGCAGTCATTCTGGACAGCATGGGAAAGTATGAAAATGCTCCATTTTCATACTTTCCCTCTATTCGTTATGTCCATTTTATTGTTTCTAATCTAATTAGCTATTTCTGTGGTTTTTTTTCTTTAATAGTTTTGCAAGAAATTCATCTGTGTCAGCGCTTTGCAGGCTGTTCTCAGAATACTAAAAAAGGGCAAATAAGCTTGGGAAATTGTATTAAATACCCTCCTTAAGAATTCAGAGTACATTTTAACATAAGAAAAGATCTGAGAAGTTTTAAAGTAAAAGGAAAACTTTTGAAGTTTTTTTTGATGATTAAAAGAACCTAAAAATAAAGAGTTTACTTGTGTAGAGGCAAGCTTTTTCTTGGCATGGTTATTAACATCCTCTGGGATAGATTTTGATTCTTTTCTTAACATCAGTTTGAGAAGTGCTAGTCCGTGTTGTAACCTTTATTACTTAAATAAGGAGCTTTGGAATTTATGTGTTCAAAATTCATTGTTTCCCTTTCATCTTTTTTTTAAACATATATTTTAATTACTTTTTATCTTTTTGAAGTAACCTTTTTACCACTTAAAATTATATAGTTTATTTTTGTATTTAAACAGGAAAACAATTAAAGTTATGATGATGTCTATAAGTATACCTTTGAACAATCTTAAAGGTTTTGATGTTTAGCAAACTCATTATTGCTATTTTATAAATTACTTATTTTTAATTTATCTTGTTTTTTTTAAAGAAAAAGTTCTAATTGTGTGCCTGCTTTAAAAGTTTTATTAATTTCCAGTTTTGTTATATGCCTATTAGAGAATGTGAGCTCCATTCTTTATTGTTTGTAAATTTACAAAATTTGTAAATTTTGCTTTTTGAAATTTACCAAAATTTCTCTGACCAATCATGTAATTAGCCATTGTATTTCATGTGTATATTAGAAGGTGAATTTTCTGTTTCCAGACTATCAAGGTGAATATGTTTTGTTTAAGTTTATTTTTCTTTTTAAAATCCCACTGTGTTGTTCTGATCTACTCAGTCTGTTATAGACAGGTGCAGGCATTGGTGTCTCCTGCCTGTGTGTTTGAGTCTTTCCTGCTTACACTTCTGATAGTTCCTGCTGTACTATTTCCTTGCTGCAATATTCAGAGCTATTAACCACTAGACATTTTACTTTTTCAGAATACAGTATGGTCCTTTTCACTGACTTACTGCTTTCTAAAAAAGTGAAAGTCAGTTTTGCATAATTAGATTACTTTTCTTGTTCTTTTTATTTTTGGGCTTGCTTGATATGCCTGTACATATTCTGCTTTTTTTTTTTTTTTTGGCTTTCTATGTCATTTTATTTTAGGTGTATTTATCAGAAGTTGCAAAATTAGTTATTTTCTTATCAAGGCTTAGGCTTTCTCCATTTGACAGGAAAATATAAATAATTTATATTAATGGCCATAAAAATCATATTTAAGCTTCTTATTGTTTAATGCTTTTTAAAAAACTATTTGCTTTCTATTCTGTATTTCACAATAAAGTCTGTCGTTTTTGCTTTGAGTTTCTGTAATGAGTTAAACAGTAGAAACCTCTTTAATTTAATTTCACTGCTGCTTATTATAAAGATAATGTAGATTTATAACCTCTTTATTATTATAAGAACATAAATCTTTTCTCTTTATTATTATACAATATAAATCTTTTGCTGGGTTTTATATGAGAAGTATTAGTCTGATCCTTGATCCTCTATATTTTTATCTTGTTGAAAATCACTACCAGGCCTTCTTTACTGTGTCTTCTGGTTCTGGAATTAATCTCTGGAGCCTAAGGAATTTACAGGACTTTGCTTGAGCCATATTGTGGATCATCATTCCCTTCCTAATGCTTACAGATAGAAGATCGAATGAAACCAGCTTTGCCTGCTTCCTGTTTCGGAAAACGAAAAATTTGAATTGCCTATTTCCAAGTCGGATACAGAGGAGTAAGAAGCAAAAAAAAAAAAAAAAAAAACCAGTCTGCCAGAGTTAATAGATATTGATATTGAGTCAGCTCATCCAGAGACTGATTCAAATCAGATCTGCTTAAAAGCAAAATATTTCCTAAGAAAAATCTCACTGAATTCCAGTAAAGTTCAAGAAGAAGTTTTAGATCAGTGGTTCTCCGCTGGGGGAAGTTTTGCTGCCCAGGAGACATTTTTGGTAGCAGGGAGGAGGGGGTGGGGCTGTTGGCCTCCTGAGGGTAGAAGCCTTCGCTGCTGCTGCTGAACATCCACAGAGCACAAGCCTTTCCCCGCATCAAAGAATGATCTGGTCCTTCATGTCAGTAGGGTCGTGGGTATTTACGCTGTTTGGGCATACGTGATACCTATTGGTACCTGAATAGATTACCTGAAGATTCCAGCAATAAACTTTTCTATATTGTTCTCTGTATTTTGGATTTCAGGGCTCTCACAAGTAGTGATCTGGAGTAGTCAGCCAAATCAAAATAACTAATAATTTTCCCACACTGAAAAAAAAAATTCTCTCGGGGAATGTCTTTTAGCCCTATAGTTTTAAGGCTCTATTCTTAATAGCTCAGCCAAAACCAAAGTATTTACATCTATAAATATTGTTTCTTCAAGAAAGATAGGAAACTAGCTTCATTTCTGCATTTTTAAAAAGTAAAATTGAAGGTAGGTTTTATTGGAACAGTTCTTTTTACTGAATTACTGCTTAAGGTTAGCCTTTGTCCCCTAAAGTAATTTATTCTGTTTAAACAGGAAAAATGCTAATCCAGCATCCAGCTATAGCGATTAAGTCATCTCTGTGCTCTGTGCCATCTGTTTTTATCCTTGCACTTAAAGTGTGGTGCCTCACCCCACATCCCACTGGCAAAACCTGAGGTTTGATAGAAATGCAGGCTCTTGGGCCCCAGACCAGACTTACTGAATCAGAATCTGTGTTAGCAAGGTCCCTAGGTGATTCATAGACACATTAAAGTTTGATATGTGCTATTTTTGGTCTTGGTTTTATTTTCTTTTTAACGATTTGTGTGTGTGTGTGTGTGGGGGGAGCGTCTTACTCTCTTACCTAGGCTTGAGTGCAGTGCTGTGATCACTCCTCATCACAGCCCTGACCTCTTGGGCTCAGGCTCCCAAGTAGCTGGGATTTAGCAGAAGGGTTAAGGTTAGGGTTAGGATTAGCTTCAATTTTGTCTGACCATTGGTGCCGGTTGTCAGCCAGGCCATGTGGACTCCGGAAGCTGTGATTCATCAGGCAATTAATCTAACAATATTTTTGTGTCTCCTCTTTTTAATACTTTTGGAAATACAAGTTTATACAAATGCATTCCCAGAATAAGTATACTAGATTCTTTGTTCTGTTAAACATATTTTAAACATTATTATGCTTCTGCCTTGTTACAAACACTTCAAACTTATAGATGAAATACACATAATAGAAAAATAATAATTAACCGTGACTAGTCAGAGGAAATTGTAAGTCCTTGTTTATGCTGTGCTTATGCTTTTGTGTTTTAAAACATGCTGTAAGCCAGGCTCGGTGTCTCAGCCTGTAATCCCGCGCCTTGGGAGGCTGAGGTGAGTGGACTGCCCTGAGCCCGCAGGTTCGAGACCCACCTGGGCAACTTAGCGAGACCTCATCTCTACAATAAATCAAAAAAAGAAAATTAGCTGGGCGTGGTAGCGCACGCCTGTAGTTCCAGCTACTTGGAAGGCTGAGGCAGAAGGATCGCCGGAGCCCAGCAGGTCGAGGCTGCGGTGGCTGGGAGCGGACACTGCACTCCAGTCTGGGCGACGGAGTAAGACTCCAACTCAAAAAAAAAACAAAAACAAAAAATAAAACATGCTGTATAGATGACTAAGGGCTGGGGAAGAAAGATTTTGTGCTTCACGTCTAATTCCTAAGGCAGCCAGAACCTCAGCTGCAGAGGCCAGTGGTGATTGCGTTGGGAGAGATTCTGCAGGTAATTTTCATGCACCCAGGGAATTTCTGATTATTAGAATGCTGAGTGGAAGTATCAGAGAAAAATAGAAACGATCCTATTGACTGTTGTAGTTTTTTTCTTACCAGCTTTTAGTAGCTACAGAAATCACATAGTCTTATAGCCTAGAGACAGCTTTCATTTTTAAAAAAATTACTGCTTGGAAGTAACCATATGTGGCCAAATTGATTGCATGTGTTGACTCAATTTTTGGAAGAAATAATCTTAGTCATACCTACTACGAGACCTTCTTGTTCTCTGAGGAAAATGTCACTTTGGAAAATCTGCACAATAAATCTTTAAAGTAGTACAAAACAACATGTGACAAAACAACATAAAAAGATTTTTTTTGGCTCGATTTTCTATAACTGTTGCTTGTGTGGGATTTCAGAATGATGTTCATATATATATTTTGCAGGATCCTATTTCACTGACATTTTGAAGGTAACAGATGAAAAGTGTTATCAATTAATTTTTGAGCTTCATCATTTCTGGCACAAATCCCAAAAGGAAGATGATAAAAACTTTGAAAAATTTGCAATATGACTGATGGCTGAAACTATCTGGTTTCATAAAATATATAATTTTCTCTTCATTTTGGAATTTGAAAAAATAAAAATCTATATGAAAGTCATTTTTATTTATATTGAATATGTGCCTCATAAAAGAAATGCAAAAAGGAAGTTATTTAAGGATATACACTATTCAGACCTACTAAGAGAGAGTGAAGTTTAAAGTGAGGAATTGCAGTCCAGAAGAAGCAAAAGGAGCAATCAGAAAAAGATTTAAGTTAAACGTTTGGATTTAGTCTCATGGCACCAAGGTTGAAGGACCCACAGTCCAAAGACACTGATGGTGGAATAAACTGTGCACAAATCTGCACCACCACCCCACTGTTACTGAATCACACCTGGCCTGCCCAGAAAAAATACTGGCCTAGGTGGTCGCTCATGACCACCCTAAGCTCTTGCCTTCTCCAACACACTTGCCTCCCCCAGCTGAAGACTTTGCAATCCCTCCAGAGACAGTTCTTAGTACCTGGCCCCAGCTTCCCACTGATGCTCACTCAGTTGGGTGGGTTGGGTGGGTGGGGAGACCTGAACTCTTCTCCTGGGGTGTTTTCAGTGTGTCCCTGCCTGCTGCCAGCCTGCTGACCTTGCCTTGTACTGACCTAGGAGCAGCATTACTAAGCTCTACTCAGCTTTGGGAACTGTGATGCTGTCCCCACACCTGTTCTTCCTGCTCTGGTAAGGTTCCTGTCCTATGTGTTTTCCTGATGTTTTCTGCTGTCTGTGCCTACAGCAGGCCACCTGGGTGGGCTTCTGTGTTTGTTTTTGCCTGTGCTCCAGAACAGCCCAGCTGTGGGTTACATGTGTTTGTACTACAAAACTATCCTTGCAAAATGGGAAAGGATGAGCAGAACGTGTTATCTTTCCATGTGCGAGGGAAAAGGAGTAAAGAAGAGAGGGAGGGAAGAACACATGCTTAGTGCACCTGGTCAGGTGCTCTGTGAAGCAAGTGTGAGCATCTCCAAGGCACACAGTTAATAACATGCAGAGATTTTCTCAAAAAGACCTGGCTTTGCCCACTACAGCATGTGCCTCCTCACGCTTTTGGAACATCTGAAATGGAAAGATTCTGTTGTCACTGTGTGAATTATGTAATTGTGGTAATTGAAATTAGGTACTGAAGAACTTGGAAGTTTTGGCAGAGAGATGTGAAAGCTGATCAGATTTTTGTTTGGACATGAAGACAGTAAAATATGGTAAAATGTGATAAAGGTGCCAGAGAGTAATAAAAATAGTTAAATATATGAGGAAAGCTCTGAAGGGAAGGCAGCATATTGATGTCTTTACTGAATAAGTAGTCCCTCTGTGTTGGGTGACTGATCCAGGGTGCAGGGGATGAAGTTGACAGGTGACAGAAAAACAGGTGACAGAAAAACAGCACAAAACCATCACTTTTCTCTCCTGTTAATCTCCTTCAATAGACAGAAAAACAGCGCAAAACCATCGCCTCCCTCTCCTGTTAATCTCCTTCAATAGAAAAACCAACACAGATGAAACAATTAGTGGAAGACAATGTTAAGGCCTTCCAGAAGGTCAGGGAGACCAAGGCACTTCCAAAGGTATTCTAAGTCCTCAAACACTGGAAGCGGATTGGTGAGGGGAGAGCCACTGCTCTCGTCTCCCTTCATGCAATGTCTGTGAGCATAGCTGTCCCAGTCACCATGCTAGACACAGATGACAAATGGGCCCAGTAAGAAGACATCATACAAGGAGTGGAAATGAACTGCAGCATTCCTAATAGAGCTTTTCAATAGATAATCATCTCACCTCCTTAACGTATCTGTTCCAGGTGAATTGTTCTTATTTACCTCAACATTCAGGGCCCACTCCTGGTCTGCCCCCATGAACCTTGTTCACTCTGTGACTTTACTGCCTGAGATGCACCACCATCCCCAGCTGTTGCTCCTCCCGGAAATTTGGGAGTTACTGGGTGCCGCCTTCTCCCTTGCTCTGGCTGTCACCAGGCCCTGCCAGCTCTACTTCTGAGATTGTCTTGAATTTGTCTACTGCTGTCTGCGATCCCCTACCATCCTAGTGCAAGCCAACAGCATCTCTTGCTTGGGCTCATCGAAAGATTAAATCACAACAAGTTTAATTTAAAGATCTCTACTGGCTTTATTGTGATTCTAGAATTAGGCAACTCTTCATTCCATAAAATGGCGTAAGTGTTCCAGTGAGTCCAGCAGAGGAGGTCGTCTTTGGAGATGAAAAAGGGCTGAAGACAGCAGAAGACACATGGCTTGGCTGTTTTAAAGCGCCTTTTCTTGTAAGGTGGGGACAGGGAACAGCAGAAAGGCAACTGCTTGACTGAATCAGGCTGCTGCAGGTTGAGGATTAAAGCAGAAGGACCATCATGATGCCACCTAGCCTGTTAGGGGAACTGGCTGTGATTTCTCTCCTGATTTTTCAGAAGGTCAGATAACTTAGTCCTAGTTTGGTGCCATGATACCTGAGCCTGGGTGACTCCATTTTGATTGCTGGTCTGGTCTTTGGGGCCTAGCACAGGAGCTTAGTCCAAAACATGGCTTCCCCTAAGTTTTACATGACAGATGACCACTGTAGCCCCTCCAGTTCATCCTTCACACCAGAGGTAGGCAAACTGTTTCTGCAAAGGGCTAGAAAATAAACTTTTCTGACTTGCCCAGCTGTGCAGTCTGTGTCTCAGCCACCCAGCTCTGCCACCTATAGGAGAAGGCTGCCGTAGTGCCTCAGCAGATGTGGCAGCATCCAGGAAAGCTCTCCCCAGACACAGGCCACAGTGGGCTTGGTGCTCTGGTCACGGTTTACAGAGAGACCTTGCCCTAACCTGCACTAAGGGAGCCTTCTTAAGCATAGAGGGGTCCTGCCAGGCCCCGCTTTTAGAGCTGCTTGGTTACTTCTTATGCTAAAGGAAATGAACTGGCCTTGCTCCTCTGACCTGTTTACCCTTCCCATCAGCCTTCTTTTACTCAGATCCTTAGATATGCCTTCCTGACCAGGGTCTTTGCACAAGCTGTTTTCCCTGGAAACAGTCACTTCCCTAACCCTCACTCAACCATTTGTCCTCAGCTTCAATGTCACTTTCTCAGGGAAACCCTCCTTATTTTTCCAGATTAATCTAGATATTTTCTGCGGGAGCCATACTTTTCCCATAACTTTTATCTCACTTTTAATGAAATAAAAGTATTTCATTTATGATTGTTTATCTAACATTAACTCTTTGCTAGGCTATCAACTCTCAGGGTCGGGGACACGTCTACAAGTTTTCCACTTTGAACTGTCAACAGCTTGTCTGGGGCTTTGCGTAGTGGGCACTTAGCAAATATTTGCTAAATAAATGCATTTTGAATGTATAATTTCTGCCTGTAATGTGAACATTGATATTAGAAAAACGGTTGCAATTTGGCTGACTGAGATGAAATTGAAATACTGTGGTGTTGAACTAGCTCCACTGGAGCTAGTTGACTTGGCAGGAAACGCTCAGGCAAGTCACGTGAAAGGCTGTTCCATGGGCCTCTAACACACAACATCACGTACTCTCTGCGCATCCTGCTTCCTGCACTACAGATCTCAGGGATGAGGAGCACTGATGGGGCCACCATGCCCGCTGGCGCGTGCTGCAGGGAACATTGTAGTAAATAGGCTCCCGGTGAATACTGGGTTCTGGAAGGAAGAGAAGGAAGGGTGGAGAGGGAAGAGGGGTTGCCGAGACGCCTTGTGGCCGAGCGCATGATAGCAACACAGCTTGGGAGCTAGTTGGCCAAACTGTAGGCAACAGGTGGAATTGATCGTCTCAAGTGGTTTATCCAGGCTCCATGAAATGAATGGAAGCATGATTTGTACATAATGCCTTCCTGAGAGAGTGTAATGCTAATGTTGTTCAGGCTCCAGATAAAAACAGACCTCGGAAAAGAATCCAGAGAAGCAAAAGAAGAAAGAATGAAAGCTAGCGTTTGTATTTATAAGAGCAGGCATGCATATAAGAGCATATTAGTGAAACATTTATGGCTTATTTTATCATAGGAAAATAGTTATCAATGATTCAAAATATCAGTCCTGGAACATTTTAGAAAATAAAATAGAAATCTTTCCTTGTCATAAACCTTAGCTAGCACATGCTGACTCTGACTTTGTATGTGCCTTTTAGTTCTGCGATTCCGTAAGAAGTGAAGGGAAGCAAACATTATTTTACGCATGCACTTGAGCACATTTTGTGTACCACACGTGATACTGCATTTATTCACTCTGTTGTTTTATTCTCTCTACATTTTAAACATCAGTCGTGCCATTTTACTGCAAAGCCATTGTCTGGGTCTTCACTTCCCTCCTGTTTGGGTCAGTCCTGCGCGATGCCTTGCCCTGCTGCTCCATGAACACTGCGTCTTCATCACTGCTAAGACCACCAGTAACCCACTGCCATGTACAGTTGCAATTGGACCAGCAGTGGCCCTGGTGACTGCTCTTTCTTTTGAAAACACTTTAACTTGTTTTCCAGGACTGAGTCCTTGGTTCTTCTCCTCTCTCCTGGTTGCTTCTTCTCTCACTTCTTCGATAGTTTCTCCTCAACTCCCCAAATGCTCCATAGGTTGAAGAGCATTATTTGAATATAAGTTTTTTTCCCTACTTGCTTTTTGGTGAGCAAGAATTACTCAGAATTTTTATTTCTCTAGTTTATTAGTGTCCTAAGAACTATCAACTTGCATTCTGAGTAAAACCAATTCAGCTGCTTTGCTTAGCGTGAACAGCACTTCGGGAAGGGTGTTGTCCTCTGTGGCTGGTCCTAGTGCCCAGGTTGGATCTCTGGTCCCCAAACATAACTGACTTCTATGCCTGACCTTTACGATGCCCCAGGCATCCCCTCCACCAGGACCCCTCCTGTACGTGCTCCCTCCCTGACTTGCTCCCCTTCCTACCCATGCTCCAGTTGGGGTTTGCTCATCTGGCTGTCGCTGAGGACCTCGGGACAGTCTGGTCTCATAACCTGAGAATGAGAGGCCCTGCTCTGCTCCCAGTCCAAGGCCATGTTCATGCAGAGAGACCAGAGAGTAAGGATGTTTAGTCAGTGGCCTCCACAGACCCTCCACAGACTTGTGGAATTGTCTGCAACAACACCTGGAATTCTAGGCATCATGAAAGACTCTGCCTTGTATGAGGGGAGACCTCACAAACCAGAATTTACTTATTAAAAATCGTGCATTTATTTTTACTTGTTTAAACTTCAGTTGCCTTCAAAGTACTCCCTGTTCGATGCAATGCCCTTATCGAGATACTCCTTCCACTGCTCATAAGTTTCTGAACTCATCAATTTTGAAGCCTTTTAGTGCTTCTGCTGTTTTTTGTTTCACCTCTTCCACATTGGCAAAATGTTCTCCTTTGAGGACTTTTTTTCATTGGGGAAATAGAAAAGTCACTTAGGGTCATGTTGTTTTTGTCAAAAACTGCTGAACACTCAATGTGGCGTGGGCAGGTATGTTGTCATGGTAGAAGAACTAGTCACCTGTTTGCCACCAAAAATTTCACTGAAGCCAAGCACTGCCTCTCACAATAATGCTAGCTGGCACCTTTTTAGGGAAAAAGACAATGTGTTGGCTCAGAAATAAATCTCAGCACTAGCTTCAGGCATGGCTGGATCCAGAGTGAAAGTGAGATCCTAAGGATTTGGCCATGAGGTTTGCTGTTCTCTGTGTGTCTCCATTCTCAGATAGGCACTTCTCTTAGAAGGATAAGTTTCTACAAGAACCCCTAATTGAGTTGTATTGGTCTGGTTTGGGTCATGTGCCTGTATCTGAAACAACTGCTGAGATCATAGAGATGTAGAATTCTATTGGCTAAGGCCTGGGTCAGATGGACGAGTAAAGGAAGTCATGGTGCTATTCCTCAACAAGGGAGATGAATTCCGGGCCAGCAGAAGCTTCAGATGCCCACTGTAGACACGATTTAAACTTAAGTGACTTTTCAGGTGTCTTTATTTAGGGCCTGTATCCTATAAATCAGCTGTGCTATGCCATCATCCCAGACCCTGTATATGCAGCTGAATTTATTTACTGTTTTCTAGAGGCCTGGGAGTGGAGTAGGATTAACCTGAAACCCTCTGGGTTAAATACTAGTTAAGTAATAATCCAGACCAGTCACTAGATAATAGAGATGCAAAGATGATGGGAAGGCACTGTCATGGCTCCTGGGGTCATTGTGTCCAGTGGCAGACACATGAGCATAAAAGTTCAAGACAATACAAGTGTGCTGTGATATCAGCATGGATTGGGCATCATGCTGGGCACAGAGTGGGGTATGGAGAGAGTTCAGGAGAGTTTTCTGGAGGAGCCAACACCTGAGTTGAATCTTGATGTATGAGCAAGAAGTTCTGGGTGAAGAAGGGGAAACAAGGTGTCCAGGTGGAGGGAACAGAGGTATATCTTGTAGAGATGAGGGCTTGCTATGTTGTCCAGGCTGGTCTTGAATTCCTGGGCTCAAGCAATCCTCCTGCCTTGACCTCTCAAAGTAGGTTACTGGTGTGAGCCACCGTACCCGGCCTGGCGAATATTTTGGGAAAATCAGTGGTGGCTATGGAGGATGGGGGATCAGTCCTGCTGGTGGGAGACAGGCACTTTTTTAGGAGACTGTTTTAATAGTCCCAGTGAGACATGAGGGCCGTGGATGGAGTATGCCCAGAAGGGAGTGGGTGTGAGGAACACTGGCAAGGTTGGATACTTGGGTCTATGTGTGAGAGTTATTTTTCAGCATGGGGCTTTCCCAGAGTCCTCAGGTCAGGAAGGCCATTTTGGGGTAGATAAAGTGACAGGTACATCTGAAAGCACAAGAAATTCTCTGAGGAAGGATAGCAGAAACTACTGGGCATCTCTCCTTGATTTGAGGCATAGAGATGATGGGTCATGTCTCCCCACTATGGATTTATTTCATCAACATGATGTGTTGAGTACCTTCTATATGATTGACTCTGTGCTGAGATCCTAGAAGTGAACAGAGCCCCTAACCCCTGCTCCCTGGACCCTACATTCTGGGGAAGACAAATGGATAGTTTGGGGAATTTCAGATGTGATGAGTGATACCAAGTCAGTAAAATAAGCATGATTTTATAAGATAAAACAGGTCCAAGGCAGTGAGAACCTCTGGGGTGTTGTGTATGATGGATTGTAAAGGTTAGTCCAGTGGCTGTGATTGGGCCTGCTTGTATGTGGAGCTGGAACTCATGGATGGGGAGTCTGTAATGGTGTGTCAAGAGCTCTCGCTAAAGGACAAGACCAGCAGCCAACAGCAGAGGTGAAGACCCTTACTCATCCTGGAGCAAAGACTGGTCCCCAATGCTGGGCAGCTGGTGCAAATGGACATTCGGTGCCAGGCACTCCTGGCTAGTTTGTGTCCTGGTTTCCTATAACAGTAAGTGTTTGTTATTGAGGTGTCTGATTTGCTGTCAGGAAGAAACTTAAATCTTCAGAGAATCTGGCTTTTATAATTCTGATTTAGAAAAAAGAGAATAATGAGAAATACTTCATTTGCTTGGCTCGTTGAAGATGCTTTTAGATAGTCTAGCTTCATGTTTGAAAAATCAACCAACCAACCAAACCAATATTAACAACGTAGCAAAACAAAGATAATAACAACATAAAAAAACCAGTTAGTTGTCTTGTCTGTCATTGCCAAAAGGTGGCCTTGAGTTGAGCTGACTTGGAAATCTGGTATGACAACAAAAGACTATGTGAAGGAGAAATGGTAGAAGAAGATGGGGAAAGTAGGATTAACTGAAGGAAGGATAGTGGACTGTGTCTTTGTTATTTGTCAATGCGACTTTTGAAATTCTCTCCCTAGTTAAGTAGTCAGCAATAAGTTATTCACAGGGAAGTCATCTGTGTTCTCAGTTGCCAGTTTATCCATAAAAGGAGGAATGTGTTGTGGAAGAGTTCTGCTGGAATCACTTTTTAATGTGACTCACATCACTTTCAAGATTTACTTCAGTTTCAGACATATCTCAGTGTGATGGGAGGCTCATGCTGCATTGTTTACTCTTATAAAAAATTCAGAGACTTATAATCAAAGAAGGGTACTGTTACTAATGAGAGAGGACATATGTTTACAGTTGCTGCTAGAAATTTCTATGGATGAAGAGATGAGGCAGCAATCTGTTAGAAAGGGGACATGTCAGGACATGTCAGTTCTCTGGATGGATGCCTGCCGAGGCCCAGGGAGTCGATGGGACTACGAGAGGGCCAGAATGCCTCCAATTCAGCTCCTTCACTTGGGAAATGAGCCAAGGGCTACTTGTTTGTTGGGTTTACTTCTCTGCTTCCTGGAATGCTTTAGATTTTCACACTGTAGCTCAAAGACCATCATTAGCATGGTGCGATGCTACTGTTTCACAACTTCCCACAGGACTCCCATCAGGCCTTCTGTAGCTTTTGCTGTGGGCAGTGTGGACTGTGCATGTGTGTCCTCTTGGGCACCTTCTCTAGCCTCCGACACACTGCTCCTGCCATGAAGCGCTCACCAGAAACACTTCTGGTGTTCTGCTGTGATGACTCAGTGGGAGGCAGGAAGAACGGGGGTTGTGAAGGTTAATACTCATCATTACAGAGAGTGTCTTTGTCTCTTTGCTTATCTAGAAGCCAGGTTGGTTTGAACGGAGCACCTCATAGCCTAGAGGTGCAGCATGGAAGTGTCCCAGGGTGCTCATTTGTAGTGGAAACTGGCTCAATGTGAGTTTCAGAAGCCCCCCAGCTGCTGCTGTCCCCCTCCAAGCTGAGGTCTCTGGAACAGCCACCTGATTTGCAGGATTTGGCCACTGACTTCATGATTCCTGTGTGTACCATGGAAATAAACAGGAGCAAACTGATGTAATCAGTCATGTACTCTAAGCTTTACCCACTTCATGGGATTTCCTCCTCGGACCTGCCCAAGCACTGAGCACCCACAGCCCTTATAAGCGTTAGCATCAATGCTGGGAAAATCCGAGGAGTGAGCTGGAAGACACCACCTCTGCCCCATGTCTCCACCTTGGAAACATTTGCCTTGAGGGTTTTCCTCAGGGACTGTGGGGTCTTTCAGGCACTGGCTAATGAGCACTTGAAAACTCCTGAGACTTGGAGCTTCTGAGTTGCCAGAGACTGGTGTGACCTCCTCTCTGAACAGTATCTGCAATGCCAGTATGGCAAGAATCTCAAAAATTGAGCTCTGACAACCTGACTTCAATAATAAAAGTAAAAATGGTGTTCCATCCAAGGAAGCATGGATGGAAAACTCATCAGCACAAAGGTGCATCCGAGGGACAGAGTGAGGGAGATGCAGCTGAAACACTTTCGCCTGCACAGGGGGCCTCTGCTCCAGATCCCCAGCACTGTGAGGGCATGTGTCTGGGCTGCTCAGGGTGGTCCTTCGTTTGACTGTTTCCTCGGCATAACTAATAACTGAGGCTTTTCCCTCTTTTTTTTTTTTTTGAGTTGGAGTCTCACTCTGTTGCCCAGACTGGAGTACAGTGGCCGCTCCCAGCCATTGCAGCCTCGACCGAGTCTCACTCTGTTGCCCAGACTGGAGTGCAGTGGCCGCTCCTGGCCATTGCAGCCTCGACCCACTGGGCTCCGGCGATCCTTCCGCCTCAGCCTTCCGAGTAGTCGGAATTGCAGGCACGCGCTACCATGCCCGGCTGATTTTTTGATTTATTGTAGAGATGAGGTCTCACCACGTTGCCCAGGCGGGTCTCGAACCCGCGGGCTCAGGCAATCCATTCACCTCAGCCTCCCGAAGCATGGGATTACAGGCTGAGCCACTGAGTCCGGCTCCTTTTCCCCGTTAAGAGTTCTGATTTGGCCGGACATCTACAAACAGGGAACGTGTTTTTAATAGTTTCAACAGCGATTTGAGCTATTTGAGGAAAATTGGAATGGTGAGTATCTGGGGAACCTGCTATCCCAACCTCCTCTGCAACCAGGTTGGCAGCACTTGAGGGACCTTGTCCTGTGACACAGGGCATCATGGTGACTCCGCTCATTGGCTGCAGAGTAGAGCTGTCACCCGCATTCCTGTCACAGCCTGCCTCCGAGCAGACCACGGTGGTACTTCAGTTTCTTCGGCTCTCAAGCCACTTCCGTAGACCACTAACCTTACTTTCCAAGTGATGTTTTAGAACCAATGGTGATAACTTTCAGGGTGGACATTTTCTATGAGATTTTGGTTTCAGTGATGCTGGATTATTTATGCCATCCTATCTGGACTTTAAAAAAAAAACTTTTTCTCTGGCTCTGAGTTCACTCTCTTCCATCCAAGCAAGCTGAGGGCATAAGTTATGGTTAAGGATGTGTTGTCAGGTCTGCATTACCACAGTGGCTCTGTTGCTGCTACCCTGGACTGTGGGTGGCGGTCCATTCAGGGCGGCTCCAGGGGGTACCTCTGATCACGCCCTACCTAACACCTCCTCTGCTGACCCGAGGACAGAGGAGTGCGCCCATGTGTTGTATGGAATATTCTTTTTGCATATTCTTACTATTTAAATAGTACTCCTGGTTTATCAGAAACTTGTCACAGTTTTCCCACTAAGGAAAGTTTTTTCCTAGAGCAAAACTCTGACTTTTCATGCTAAAATAAGCAGAGCTTGTGCCACATGGCCACAGTGTTGCTTCAGGCTTCCTTCTCATGTCCTCTGACCTGTATTTTTGAGATGGAAAGAAACTCAGCACACAGGGAATTCATACACAAGGGCTGCCCAGTTTCAGATTGTAAAACCCCCTCAAAAACTGGGGGTTAGAACTGTGCTGCTCAGCGTGGTGGCCACATACTGCTGTTTACATTGATATTAATTCAAATTGAGTATAAGTAAAAATCCAGATTCAACTGCCCCAGCTACATTTCAAGTCGTCAGATGTTACTGCCCTGGGCAGCTCCAAGAGAGGAAACTGCCACCACTGCAGAAAGTCCTGGACGATGACTGTGTCGAGAAACAGGCAGGCTTTGCACAGATGCTCCTTGTATTTTCTGGTGAAATGCAGTGGAGCACATGTTTATTGCAGCATTATTCACAATAGCAAAAACATGGAACCAACCATGTTGCCCATTGAAAGAGGACTGGGTAAAAAAATATGGTACATATACACAATGAGATATTACTCAGTCATAAAGAGGGACAAAATTATGAACTTTGCAGCAACTTGGATGGACTTAGAGTCTATAATACTGAGTGATCTAAAGAACTGAGTTCCACATGTTCTCACAATTATAAGTGTACCTTGAACAATTTTCATAATTCTATAAGAAAGAGATTGGCAGTAGTGGGAAACTGACAGGGGAAGAGGGGGCACACCTCATCAACAAGGGTACTTGCATAATGAACATTTGTATACCTAATCCTGAATTGTACCCCACATTTTTTACATAAAAAAATTAAAAGAAAAAAAAAAAAGAAATGCAGTGGAGTCAGCCTTCCGTGGTATCTTGGTTCTGATCCTGTGCTGGTCTGCCAGAGCACAGGGAGAATCCCGTATTACCTTGAGGAAGAGCGTGTGAACTGAAGTGGTGCCACTGTGCCTGAACCCAGAACCTGAGACCTGAGCGACCTGAGGTATAGCCGCTGTAGACCCCAGAGTCCACTGTTATTCAGATGCTTGTCACTCCAGGGCCCTAGCGTTCTTGCTACGCAACCACGTCCTCCCACCCCATATCCTCCCCAGGCTAACCTCCCCAGCCCCTCTTGGGGATGGACGGCTCATCCCGGTCATCCTGTTCAGCTTTGTGAACACAGGACGACTGGGGTGGGGAAGAGCCAGGGCCCACCCCAGAAAGTGGAACAGCTTTCTCCAGTTACTTTGTTTTTTGTTAAGAAGAAGAATAAACCTTCTTTTAACTTCTTCCATATCGTTCTATCTCCTTTTAATAGTATGTAAATTTATTTTCGCTTTTCTTTCTTTCTTAGGTGTGACAGAAATTTTTCTATTTTTTTTGTTTTATTTGTGCTATGTGTCCTTTCTACTGTATTTTTAATTTAACAAAATTAATTTTAGTTTTATCTTTTAAAATCTCTACTACTTTTTTTGGGCCGATTTTGGTATTTTCTTTGGATTTGAAAAAAAGGAAAGAAATGACAAAAAAGTTAACAGGTTTTAAAAATAGTAGCAATAACAAGTTAGATCTAGAAGTGGAAAAATGTTCCTTTCACAATTGCAGACCAGGAATAGATTTAACAAAAATGATGCAACTCCAATGTGAAAAAGGATGTACTTTATTGGTAGGACTTGAATAAGTGGAAACTGAATTCACAGGAAGACTTAAAATGATAAAAATAGCACTTTTTCCAAAATTAATGTAGTGAAATTCCAACTAGAACCTTATGATTTTGAAATAAAAATATTCTTGTCCACTTGAAATAATATGTCAGAATTCTTTTTTTCTAAACTATTTAATGGGTGAGTTATTTATTTTTTATTTTTTAAATTTATTTTTATTTATTTTAAAGATGTGGGGTACAATTCAGGATTAGGTAGATAAGAGTTCATCATACAGGCTGTTTGGACCTCTAATGTGTCAGAATTCTAGAGAAAAATCCCAGAAAAGTTACTTATGTTGGAATACTAGTGCCAGTAGCTATTAACGTGTACTTAAGATACTTTTATCAAAACAGCATGATATAAAGTTCAGAAAAAAGCAACTGTTAAAATAAGGCTCAGAAATAGATTAAAACTGTGTATGGAAACCTAATTTGTGATAAAGGTAGAATTTAAATTCAGAGGGAAAATGTTGACATAATTGACTTCTGGCTGGAATAAGATAAAGTGAAGCCACCACTTCATAGTATATGCATATAAAATAAATTCTGAGGTAGAGTAAACAGCTAAATGTAAAAATTAAAATATAAAATAATAGAAAATTTTGATTGTTTGTTTAGCTTTTCTAAGAAAAACTGAAAATCCAAAAGCCATTTAAGAAAAGAGTTGGACAGTTTCCACTAACAAAATTATGAATTTCTATGTGGAAAAATGCCAACAAAAAGTAAGACATAAAAGTTTAGACTAAGAAACTATTTACAAGACTGATTGATAAACAGAAGTATAATGTACTTAACATACAATGAAATTTTATCAACCATTAAGAAAAGTAAAAACAACAAAATAGGCAAAGTTTAAGATTTGGCAAGATACATTAGAAAGAATACAGATATGTGAAAAAAATGTGAAGAAAAAAATGCAACTTTAAAAATCCAAATTAGAGTTATTTTGTACTCAACAGTTTGGAAAAAAAGACAGAATGAGTAAACAAACACTTTCATACATTGCTGTTGGGTTTGTGAATTGCTGTAGTTCTTTTGGGAAAAGCTATTAAAATACAAAATGTATGTTACCTTGAATCAACAGTCTCACTGTTAGAAATATTACCTACAGAAATGAAAGCATAGTGTGTATTGTTATAGTCATGCAACACTTTACTATGGGGCTACGTTCTGGGAAATGAGTTGTCAGATGACTGTTCTTGTGCGAACTTCACAGTTATACCTAACCTACCCAGATGTTGTGGCCTCCTGCACGCTTAGGCTGAATGGCACAGCCTGTTGCTCCTTACGCTATACACCTGTATAGCACATGACTGTATTGAATACTGTAGGCAATTGGAACACAATGGTATTTGTGTATCTAAACATAACTAAACATAGGAAAGGTACAGTAAAAATATGGTATGAAAGATTTTAAAAAGGTACACCTATATAGGACACTTTGCATGAATGGAGCTTGATGGACTGGAAGTTGATCTGAGAGAGTTGGTGAGTGATGGGGAGTGAACGTGAAGACCTAGGATATTAACTGTATACTACCATTCGTTGACTTTATAGACACTGTACACTTAGGCTACACTAAATTTATAAAAAAATTTATTTCACCTAATCTCTATAGTAAATCAAAAATTAGCTGGGCATGGTGGCGAATGCCTGTAGTTACAGCTACTTGGAAGGCTGAAGCAGAAGGATCACCTGAGCCCAGTGAGACTCCAACTCAAAAAAAAAAAAAAAAATTATTCCATGATAAATTAACTTTAGCTTACTGTACTTTTTACTTTATATTCTTTAAAAGACACAAACATGTATTAGCCAAGGCCTACCCAGGGTCAGGATCATCAATATCACTGTCTTCCACCTCCACATCTTGTGTCCCTGGAAGGTCTTCAGTGGTCAGAACATGCCTGGTGCTGTTGTCTCCTATGATCACAATGCCTTCTCCTGGAATAACCCCCAAGAGACCTGCTGAGGCTGTTTCACAGTGAACTTTTTTTTTTTTTAAACAAATAAGTAAAAGGAACACACTAAAACAATGAAAAAAACATAGTATAGTAAATACACTAGTGACACATTTATTATCATTATCATCAAGTGTTATGTACCAGACATAATTGACATGCTAGGCTTTCACACGACTGGCAGTGCAGTAGGTGTGTGTACACCAGCATCACCACAAACATGAGGAATGCATTGTGCTATGCTATTACAATGGCTAGGACATCACAAGGCAGTGGAAATTTTTTTTTTTTCTTTTTTCTTTTCTTAAAGATGTGGGGTATAATTCAGGGTTAGGTATACAAACGTTGATTATGCGGGTACCCTTGTTGACGAGGCATGCCCCTCCCACCCCAGGCAGTTTACCACTACTACCAACCCCATTTTTGTGGTATTATGATAAGTGTTCATGGTGCACTTAGAGTGAGAACATGTGTACTCAGTTCCTTGTTTCTGTGATAGATCACTGAGTATGATA
>CAUYQG010024730.1:0-33594 GCA_963574415.1 Tarsius wallacei | reverse complement strand
TGGGAAGTCGGGCTCGTTGGCTCAGCCTGTAATCCCGCGCCTTCGGGAGGCTGAGGTGAGTGGATTGCCTGAGCCCGTGGGTTCGAGACCCGCCTGGGCAAGCGAGACCTCATCTCTACAATAAATCAAAAAATCAGCCGGGAGTGGTAGCGCGCGCCTGTAGTTCCGGCTACTCGGAAGGCTGAGGCGGAAGGATCGCCGGAGCCCAAGCGGGTCGAGGCTGCGGTGGCCGGGAGCGGCCACGGCACTCCAGTCTGGGCGACGGAGTGAGACTCCAACTCAAAAAAAAAAAAGAGAAGGGAAAATTTGAAGACGTGGCAAAGGCCGACAGGGCCCGCTACGAAAGAGAAATGAAAACCTATATCCCTCCCAAAGGGGAAACCAAAAAGACGTTCCAGGATCCCAGTGCTCCCGAGAGGCCTCCCTCGGCCTTCTTCTTGTTCTGTTCTGAGTGTTGCCCCCCAGTCAAAGGAGAGCGCCCGGCCTGTCCATCGGGGATGCCGCGAAGAAGCTGGGAGAGATGCGGAATAACTCTGCTGCGGATGACACGCAGCCTTCCGAGAAGAAGGCCGCGAAACTGAAGGAGAAATTCGGAAAGGATGTAGCCGCTTACCGAGCCAAAGGCAAGCCCGACGCGGGGGAAAAGGGAGTCGTCAAGGCGGAAAAGAGCAAGAAAAGGAAGGAAGGGGAGGAAGAGGAGGAGGACGAAGAAGACGAAGATGAAGAAGAAGCTGATGATGATGAATAAGTTGGTCCTAGCGCAGTTTCTTTTTCTTGTCTGTAAAGCATTTAACCCCCCTGTACACAACTCACTCCTTTTAAAGAAACAAATTGAAATGTAAGGCTGTGTAGGATTTGTTTTTAAACTGTACAGTGTCTTTTTTTGTATAGCTAACACACTACCGAATGTGTCTTTAGATAGCCCTGTCCTGGTTGTATTTTCAATAGCCACTAACCTTGCCTGGTACAGTATGGGGGTTGTAAATTGGCGTGGAATTTTTTTTTTTTTTTGAGACGGAGTCTCACTCCATCGCCCAGACTGGAGTGCAGTGGCCGCTCCCGGCCACCGCAGCCTCGACCTGCTGGGCTCCGGCGATCCTTCCGCCTCAGCCTTTCGAGTAGCTGGAACTACAGGCGCGCGCTGCCACATGATTTATTGTAGAGATGAGGTCTCGCCAAGTTGCCCAGGTGGGTCTCGAACCCGCGGGCTCAGGCAATCCGCTCACCTCAGCCTCCCAAGGCGCGGGATTACAGGCTGAGCCACCGAGCCCGGCTGGCATGGAAATTTAAAGCAGGTTCTTGTTGGTGCACAGCACAAATTAGTTATATATGGGGATGGTAGTTGTCTCAACTTCAGTTATCTCTGATGCAGCTTATACGAAATAATTGTTGTTCTGTTAACTGAATACCACTCTGTAATTGCAAAAAAAAAGTTGCAGCTGTTTTGTTGACATTCTGAATGCTTCTAAGTAAATACAATTTTTTTTATTAAAAAAAATGTAATTAAAAAGTTTTTCCACTAACCATATATGCACCAGGCCAGGCATTGAATGTAAATGAGAGATCATAGGATTTTTTTTTCTTCCAAAGCCTCACTTGTGTCCAAGATGCCTAATGGTGTTGGTGCCATTTGTGTCCCCTTTTTCTTTTTCTTTCTTTTCTTTTTCTTTTTTTTTTTTTTTTGAGTTGGAGTCTCACTCCGTCACCCAGGCTGAAGTGCAGTGGCATGCTCATGGCTACCCCAGTGTCGACCTGCTGTGCTCCGATGCTCCTTCCAAGTCGCCAGAACTACAGGCACACTACCCCACGCCTGGCTAATTTTTTTATTTATTGTTGAGATGAGGTCTCACCAAGTTGCCCAGGCTATTCTTGAACTCATGGGCTCAGGCAATCCCCTCACCTCAGCCTCCCAAAGTGCTGGGATTACAGACTTGAGTCACCACGCCCAGCTCTTTTTTTCTTTTATTTTCACTTTTATGCTTACTGGTGAATAAAGTTCCATAATATGGATAGCATCACTTATCCAGAATGTCTGTGACTCCACAGCTGCAGGGAGAAGCAGCTCCACCTTGTGTAAAGAAGTATGCATCCTTTTCTTTTTTTGAATCGGGGTCTCACTCTATCACCCAGGCTGGAGTGCAGTAGCACTATCATAGCTCACCGCAGCCTCAAACTCCTGGGCTCAAGCAGTCCTTCTGCCTCAGCCTCCTAAGTAGCTAGAACTATAGACATGCACTACCACACCTGGCTAATATATTTAATTTTTTGTACAGATGAGGTCTCACTATGTTGTCTAATCTGGTCTTGAACTTCTGGGCTCAAGCAATCCTCCTGCTAACCTCCCAAAGTGGGGTTACAGGCATGAACCACTGTGCCCTGTCAGTGTGCATCCTTTAATGGAAGAGAATGTGAGCATAGAAAAATATGTCCGGCATTCCATCAAACACAGGAGAGCAGTTGCAGAATTAGCAGGCAGGAAACACGCTCTTTATGACCCATGGCAACTTCAGTACATATGTGGTGTGTATGCCCTCTGGCAGCCTAACTGAAAAGCTCCAGCGATTAGCAGGAAAAATTGCATACGGTCTACCAGCACAATAGCAGAGACACTTGCTTAAACCTCAGCCTCCAGAGTCCCAAGTTGTGAGAGCTCTAATGGGAAAGAGCTCTAAAACTCACATAATTCCACCAAAGGGGCTATTGCTCTTGGCTCTGGGAGAAGCTAATGGCTCCTTGTCATGGCCATAATTTCATTGTAGGGGCAGTTGCCAAGCCAAAAGAGAAAATGGAGATGAGACTAACTTTTACGAAAATACTTCTTGTGAAACACACAAAATTTGTCAACTTGGTTGGCGTTGTATTCTTTCTAGGGGATACCATCTTTGGGGCTGGTGAAACCATAATGTTTGTGGGTGGCAAGATGATGTCATCTGTGTTCAGCAGCTTGTAGTAATTTCCACTCAGAGCCCTACTCAAAGGTTGAGATGATTGCTGTAAGTGGGACTTAAGCTTACAGATGAAAGCCTCACTTTTCTTTTCCATTGAGATCACAATACTTTTCCTTTTAGTAGGATGACAATTGTGCTGTCACCAACATTACATCATGCTATCTCCTCTGAAATGGCATCATTTAAACATGGGAGCACAGCTGTGAAAACAAAACATACTTTGCTGTGAGCTTGGTAAATCCTCAAGGCACAAACTAATTGGTTTGCTTTTTAAAAAGTAATATCAACAATATAATATAAGAAGTGTTGCTGCTGTGAGTGAGTCAGGAAGAAGATCGGGAACTCAAGAGGCACTGACATGCTGGGGTCTGGGCACAGTGGCAGGGCCCGGCCAATGGTGCGCCTGTCAGAAGTCTTGCTCCTACGTGGAACCCCACTGTAAGTTTGGGCGGAAGTGCTCCTAGACACCCAGGGAGGAATTACCCATCCACCATGCTAGTTCACCTTAGTCCACAAGACTCAGGTGCATAGATCACCAACTGATAACCAAGAGGATCATCAAATGATTATCCTCAGACAACATTTACCATAACCACTATCAAGGTCTGGAAGGTTGAGTACCTTTTATCACTAGTGATCCCAAATATGGAGAAACATCCAAATAAATACAACAGATGTACAATGATCAGCTTTTGTCACCTAGCAATACTAAGCAAAGAAGTTTTCTGGTGCTGGAATTAGCATAAGCTGACAAGATGTTTGTTAGATGAACAGGAAAGGATAGAAATGACTGAATGTGAACTGAAATGTGAACCAAAGGAAGGTTCACTTCTCTTTTACTACAAATGCCAAAAACTGTCTAACTAGCAGAAATGCCTACTTCGTGGTTACCAGAAATGACTTCATCATACTTTTTATAGAAAGTGTGTGTGCAGGGAACTCTTGGTTATGTACATACCTATAGAGACACACAGAGAGGATTCTGAGCAGCGAGGGGCCTTCACAAACAGCCAGGACAGAGGACGGAGCCCTTAGCACCTTTGCTTTCTCTCTTGCTCATTGGTCTCATTGTGTTGTGTTAAAAAAAAAAAAAGCACAGAAAATAAAATAAGAAAAGGAAGTTCACCATGGTAGCAGAAAAAAGGTACCTTCTTCAAAGAGCTGTGTAAACATAGGCTGAAGCCACCTACACAGCAGTCATTCATTCCTGGGACCCACGTCTTCTTCCAAAAGAGGAAAATTCTGAAGCTCAATATTGCCAAGTGAGGAAAGATCTGGATAGTGTTTTACTTTGCTAGGGCTGCCATAACAAAGTACCACAGACTTGGTGGCTCAAACATCAGAACTTTATTTCCTCACAGCTCTAAAAGCTTGAGATCCAGGTGTCAGCAGGGTTGGTTTCCCCTGAGGCCTCTCTCCTTGGCTTGTAGATGGCATCTTCTCCTGTGTCCTCACTTGGTCTCCCTCTGTGTGTCCATGTCCTCATCTCCTCTTCTTATGAGGAACCCAGTCATATTGGTTTAGGGCTTCACTCTAACCTAATCACCTCTTTAAAGAATATATCTCCAAACCACAGTCACATTCTGAGACTGGGGATAAGGACTTCAACATAGGAAGGTTGTGTTGGGGGACACAGTTCGGCCCATAACAGAGTCCTCAAAGAGTGTCTCTGAGTCCGTGTCTCCAGCTAAGCTCAGGCACACTTTCAGCCCAACTAAGCAAGACTGCGGTGCTATGACTAGGAAGGCCCACTCCAGAATCTCAAGGATGAGTCCATTTGGATTTGGCTTCATAACTCTAGTGTAAAATTCTATTACTAGGCTTGCATTTACAAACAGCTCTTATTGTCTTACACAAGGGACATCGTTTAGAACTGCTGTAGAAACATTTATTTTTCCTAGGGGAAAAGTGAATTTCTTCCTTCACTTCTGCCAAGAGAAGTTTCCAGGGTGTAGGGCATTTCTTAAAGTCCATATGAGGTCCTCATTATTGTGTCTACTTTGTAGGCAAAAAGGTTTGCCAGCAAGTCTTTGGCAGAGACGGCCCCATAACTCAGAAATTCCAGGCTCCTCAGGCCTCAGTGACACACATGTGAGCAGCTACCACAGCCGACACGCAGCTCTTTCTGGTGGGGTCCCTAGCAGCGGCCTGGCTGCACATAGCAACACAACACACCTCAGAAACCATGGCTCTTCCTTTGATACAAAAGGGAGGATGCTGCTCTGGGTGTCGAACTTTGGCTGGAACAACAGGAATCACATCACTATGTTTATGAAAAATGCAGAGATTTTTTAATTGAGCAGAAAAATTATAGTTACATCACTGGGGTTTGTCCATCATTAAATGCACTTGGTGTATTTTATATTATGTCTGACCTACATGTGTAAGGCTGCAGATTCTTCCATGTTTAGTTGAACACCAAACAAGAAGGCACAACTGACTAAATATTAGGTATCCAAGACCTAATTTTTAATGTTGCCCCGAAGGTACATAGTTTAAAAGTTCCCCATTATTTGTGAACATGAAGACTTAAGACCTTAAGTTGATTTTGTTACCCGAATGCAATTAAGTTCTTAAATTGTGTTAACCTTTGATATTTACACATATGTATTAAAAAGAGAACAAAGAACAAGACAATGGCATATCCAGAGGAGATTAAATATGAACTAAAATTCTTTAAAAGGAGATTTTTGTTTTTATGGAGATACAATTGTACAAAAACAATAAAGAAAGAAAGAAGAGAAAGTGTATAATTTTTGTTTTTTTTTTACATTTCCCAGTTTTTCACAAGGGACTCTGTTTATGAATGACTTTAAAATTAATTTCATTGCTATTGGTGCCAGACTTTTTTTTTTTTTTTTTAGTTGAAGTCTCACTCTGTCGCCCAGACTGGAGTGCAGTGGCCGCTCCCGGCCACCTCAGCCTTGACCTGCTGGGCTCCGGCGATCCTTCCGCCTCAGCCTTCCAAGTAGCTGGAACTACAGGTGCGTGCTACCACACCTGGCTAATTTTTTGATTTATTGTAGAGATGAGGTCTCACCAAGTTGTCCAGGTGGGTCTTGAACCCACGGGATCAGGCAATCCACTCACCTCAGCCTCCCAAGGCGCGGGGTTACAGGCTGAGCCACCGAGACCGGCCGGTGCCAGACATTTTGACTCAAACAAAGGAAGTTTGGATATGCTCAAAAAATGAAATAGATATGTTGACTGATGCATTATTCTTTGGAAGTTAAGAAGAATAAACTGATACTTCTTTAGACATTTGATTATATAGCAGTGAGAAGGTTCTTTTTTCAGAGGTGGATGTTAATTTGCTCTGAATTAGTGTACATATAATAAGTGATACAATATTTCTAAATCAGCTATTTATAATATAAAATACAGTAGGGGTTGAGGAGTTTTTAATTGGATAGTGAGGGTATTAACTTCTGCTCGAACTTTTTAATCTAAAGTGAGTAAGTTCATAAATAGATTATCCTTAATTGTGAAGGCAATGTCCACTTTACAGTCATTTAATCTACAAAGCAAAAAGAGAATTGAGTTCTAATTTTTCAAGTTTAGAATATGTGAGTTGGAAGGGCCGTGTTGTTGAAGAGTAAGAGTGGGAGAGGGGGAAACTGCTATAATTGCTACCCCTAAGATACTTGTGCTCTCATTTGAGTAAGATTTACGGGGACTTTCAGGTAAGGATGTTTGGTTTGGGTACTCTATCTCTAAACACTCATTCTCCACCAGTTTCTAAATAAAAAACTAAGAAATGTGAAATTAGGGAAAGCATACATTTACAAAGAAAGCTAAGGAAGCAAATCACCAAAATGACAGAATTAAGTTCCTCCTTTGAGGAATGGCATGGCCTGTACTATAAGGGGCTCATCTTTCAAAATATAATTCTGGGGTTTGTTTTTTTTTTCTGGGGTTTGTTTTTTTTTGGTCCTCCTTCGTGTGTGTGTGTGTGTGTGTGTGTGTGTGTGTGTGTGTGACTTATGATGTTCTTGAAGTTTTTAAAGGCAAATAATACCCAAATTACAAACTAGCTATATAATAACAAACCACTTGGAAGAAGAGAAATTTACATAATGTGAAAAACAAACGAAAAATGAATTAGAACACATTCTTTGTGAAAACAAATATTAATAGCATAAATTCCTCTATTCAAAGAAGTAGGCAGATTTTTATCAATGAAAATAGTTTTATTACTCACCTTTAATTTAAAGAAAATAGAAAGTACAAAGCAGAAAGTCTCTCCGAAACTCCCATTATACACAAATAATCATTACAAATATTCTGATGATCATCTTTCCAAAAACAAACTGTTCAGTTTTTACAAATAGGATCATACTACGCAGACAGTTTTCAAACCTACCCATTGAATATGATGTGTCTAGGTATAGTTTGTTGTTGTTGTTATTGTTATTTGTTTTCATGCTAGGGATTCTCTGAGTTTCTTGGATGTGTGGTTTGATGTATTTTGTTAACTCTGAAAAACTTCATTTGAAATATTTCTTCTACACAGTTATCTCTCTTTCTGGGATTCTAATTGCCCGTTGTTAGATTATCTGATATTATCCTACAGCTCTTGAATATTCTGTGTTTTTTTTACTCTTTTTGCGTTTTGGTTTGAGTAATTTCTATTACCCTGTCTTCAATTTATTTATTTATTTATTTATTTATTTTTGAGTTAGAGTCTCACTCTTGTCGTCCAGGCTGGAGTGCAGTGGCTCACGGCCACCACAGCTTCAACCTGCTGGGCTTAGGCGATCCTTCTGCCTCAGTCTTCCAAGTAGCTGAAAGTACAGATGCATGCCACCATGTCTGGTTAGTTTTTGTGATTTATTGTAGAGACGAGGTCTCACCAAGTTGCCCATGCTGGTGTCAAACCCCAGGCTCAGGCAATCCTCTCACCTTAGCCTTCCAAAATGCTGGGATTATAGACTGAGCCACCACGCCTGGCCCCTGTCTTCAATTTTGTTCATTCTTTTCTCTGTTCTCTCAAGTCTACTGATGAGTCTGTTGAAGGGATTCTTCATCTAAGTCACTATAGTTTTCTTCCTCCTTGTATTTTCATTTGACTTTTTCTTACAGTTTTCTTCTCTTTACTGAAATTTTTCATCTCTTTATGCATTTGGTATACTTTTCCCAATAAAGTTTCTGACATATGAATTGTAGTTATTTAAAATTTTTTCAATTAGCGTCAATATCTGGGTTCTCTCTGGGTCTGCTTGTATTGGTTAAGTTTTCTCTTGATGTTGGTTGATTCTTGTTCTGTGTGTGCGCCTCGTAATTTTTGATTTAATGTTGAATATTATGTATAGACTAATCAACACTGTGGTAAATAGTATTTATTCCTGTAAGTGGGCATGCCTCCTGTGCTAGGCCATTGGTGTTGGGAATGCAATATCCAGATATTGCATTCTTCTTAGTAAACCTACTCAGAAGTTAAAGTGGGTCTGAATTGTGTTGCTGCTGTGGTGACCTTCAGGACATCACTGGCTTCAATTCCTCTAGCACCACCTTAGGGTGGGGCTGGGCTTCCAGAAGTTATTTTTTTTCTCTCAGTGCTCCTGTGCCACCCTGAACTTACAGTCTTTCCTGTGTGCCTGTGCCAAAAAGGAGGAATCTTCTCTCCATGTTCTTTCCCTCTCCCCAGAAGTAGAGCAGTGGCATGATAAACCTGTTGCCTCAAGATGATCCTAGAGCTTGCTAGCCTGGTGATGGGAAGAAAGATGGGAGCTTCTCTTTGTCCAGGTCCAGCTTCAGTCTTAGTCAAGTCCTACCTGCCTAGGTCTTAGGGATGGGACTTTCTCGGCGATCCTGTTCTTCTTCCCTGTGATGGCCAAACTGTCTTATATCTCTGTGGTAGGTATTATATAGGACAGTTCCTTGCTCCTCCCCCAGAAGTATAAAACCTCTATTCATTTTGGCTTATGATACTGGATCCAGGATTGTTTCCTGCCTCTTCTCTAGGGTAGAGGATTTTACTCTATCTTTTACCCTCCCCATGCCTCCCCACTTCCACTAGTGCCTTCGTAACCTAACCCTTATAGGGGAGGAGGGTTCAGTTATGATTTTGTGACTTTCCTACCAAAGCTGCCACTCCCATTTTCCAGGTCTGCACCATCAAAGGAGCTCCTCTTGGTTCCCTTGCTCTGCTCCCAGTCTTCCTCAGGAGCATCCGGTGGAGGCCCAAGGAGATTACGTGTGTGAGTGCAAGCTGCCTTTGTGTCCGTAGCTATCAGGGGTTCTGTACTCTCATGCCAGCCCACACTTGGCCTTCTGCAATTCATTGGAAAGTTACACTGAATTCTTTCTATCCGTGTACAGGATCCTCCATGCTCTGCCACAGGGGAATCAGTGAGCATGCCCCATATTTCCTTGGAGGGGCCTGACTTTTCTTGGATTTAAGGAAACTTGGGTGCCTTGTGGCCTTAGCTCTCTGGTGAGTTCATGAAAAATTATAATGTCATAGTATAGCTAGCTTTTGTTTTGTTTTGTTGGTGGGTTATTTTTGTTGTTGTTACTAGGGTAGGGGAATACTTTTTTCTGCTTTCTACATCCTAGGTAGAGCCAGGCAGGGTTTTAAATGCTTCACATGTAATAGTCCATCACTTACAGCAAATCTTTAACATCTCCATGTAACAGATGAAGAAACGTAAGCATAGAATATGTTAATTATCCAAAGTTACACTGCTGGAAGGGCTAGAGCTGATGGCAGAGGCATCAACCCAGGGTCTGATGGCAGAGGCTACACCATAAGCCACTAAAATACACCACCTTCCACATTGTGACACTAATCATGTCCTTGTGAACAGTTGGTCTCTCTAGTAAATTTCCTGTCACTGTAAAAATTGATCTCTTGCAGTTCTCTTGTATTTTCTATCGTGTTTAGTGCAATACCATAACCCTTGAATGACACCATGGGACCCATATGAAGTGCCACTAGTGATGTTGGAAGTGCTCCCAAGAAACAGAGAATAGTCAAGGCATACAAAAGCAAGTTGATTTACTTGATGTGTGTCCTAGTTTGCAGTCTTCAGGTGTGGTTGCCACCATTTCAGACAGACAATTCTTCTTATAAACAGATTATGTCAACTTATGGTGTTGATTAATACAATACCATACTATAATGTATTTCTTTTCCTTATGATTTTTTTTTTTTGAGTTGGAGTCTCACTCCGTCATCCAGGCTGGAGTGCAGTGGCACACTCACAGCCACCCCAGCATCGACCTGCTAGGCTCCAGCCATCCTTCTGCCTTATTCTTCCAAGTAGCCAGAACTATAGGTGCCTGCTACCATGCCTGGCTAATTTTTGATTTATTGTAAAGACGAGATCTCACCAAGTTGCCTGGGCTGGTCTCAAACCCATGGGCTCAAGCAATCCACTCACCTTGGCCTCCCAAAATGTTGGGATTACAGGCTGAGCCTACGAGCCCAGCCTTATGATTTTTAAACAGCATTTTATTTTCTCTAGTTAGATTGTATTGTAAGCATATAGCATATAATTCATATAATGCAAATGACATACAAAATGCATGTTAATCAACTGTTTATGTTGTCTGTAAGACTTCTGATCAACAATAGTCTATTAGTAGTTACATTTTGGGCAGTCAAAAGTTACACATGGATATTCAACTGCACAGGGATCAGTGCCCCTAACTCCCATGTTGTTCAAGAGTCTACTGTATATATATGACTATGTGTCTTTACCCATGGCCCACCCCAATCCCACTCCTCACCCTGCACCAACCACGATTGCCATTTAATATGAAGAGTGGGCAGAATTTTGAAAGCAGAGAGGAGAGTGTTTCAAGCAGAGAACACAGCACAAACTAAAGAAGAGAGTTGGAAATGACACAGCATCTGGCAAGGGCAATAGGGAGACCAACCTGTCTGGAGCAGAGTCATGCAATGTAAGAGACAAGTTTGCAAAAGTTGTGGAAACTACAAAAGTCAGTCAGGGGATCTGTGATGTGATGGAATTAGAAATATAGAACTCTTCTATATTTTGGGAAAGAGCGGTGACATGATAAACCTGTTGTCTCAAGATGTCCCTGGCCCAAATAATTGCACATTGTTTGGACAGAAGAACACAGAGGCAAGAATCATAGCCAAGACTCTAGAGAGATAATCCATGAAGGAAGTGGTGAAGGCCTGAGCTACACAGTGGTTGATGGGTGACCGAAAATTGACATATCAAAGAGGTAATGAACATTTGTTTTATATATATATATATATACATATAGCTGAGTATTAAAACTTCTTGAGACAATTTTTGTATTAACCTACTCTGCTGAAGTTTCATAGTCAAGTATCATTTCTTCCCCATATACACTCTCACCCTGTAGCCTCTCCCTGCCTTTTTTTTTTTTCCTCACTTAACTAAATCACAAGCCTGGCTGTTGTGTTCCTATCCTTTGATTTATAAGGGAAGTTCTTGAAAGCGTTGTTTATGGTCATTGTCTCCAATTCCTCCCTTTCCTTCTTTGTTTTTGAATTGGAGTCTCACTCTGTCGCCCAGGCTGGAGTACAGTGGCATGATCACAGCTTACCACAGCCTCAACCTCCTGGGATCAGATGATCCTTCTGCCTCAGTCTCCCGAGTAGCTTGGACCACAGGCAAGTGCCACCATGCCCAGCTAAGTTTTTTATTTGTTGTAGAGGCAAGGTCTCACTATATGGTCTAGGTTGGCCTCAAACTCCTGGGCTTGAGTGGCCCTTCTGCCTTAGTCTCCCAAAGTGCTAGGATTACAGGCATGAGTCGCCATGCCCATCCCCCTCCTGAAGCCACTTCAATCAGATTTTTGCTGCCATCTTTCCACCAACACTACTATTATGAAGGTTGCCAGTGATGTACACACTGCCAAATCTAGAGGTAAGTGCTTAGAGCTCATCACACCTAAACTGTCAGCAGGATGACCTGTCAATGTATTGTCCAAAAGGGGAGACATTTGAGAGTGAACAGTCTACTAGAAATGATTAAGTCAATAGGTTTAAACTGGGATTGTCCCAGGTAAACCAAGATGTATCGGCAGGCTTGAAAAAGCTGCTCATTCCCTCCTCTTTGGAAACATTTCTGCTCTTGACCTTTAAGAAAACAGCTATCAGCTTTTCTTCCTATCTTCCTGGCCACTCCGTGTCAGGTTTCTTTTTCCTTCTCATGCGCTGCCTTCAAAACAGTGAGACGTCCCAGGGTTCAGCCCTCAAACCTCTTTTCTCTTCTATGCTCACTCTCATGGGTTCTCATTCCATCTCATGCCCTTAAATAGCACCTACATGCCAATGACTCTCCAGTTTATATCTGGCTCACATCTCTCCCCTGGACTTGAATATCCATCTGCTCCCACTATATCTGCAGACATCTCCAGCTTAATATGTTCAATATTGAGTGACTCTTCCCCAAACCTGTTTCCCATCTCAGCTAATGGCAACTCAGTCCTCTTAACTGCTCTGGCTAAAAGCCCCGAAGTCATGCTTTCTCTTCTCTGTCTCTCACACACACAACCCCAGATCACATCTGTTCAATCAGCAAATCCTGTTGGCATGTACATCAAACAGACCCGGAATCTACTTCTCATCACCCTCCACCTCCATCCTGCTGTGATTCGTCAGCATCCCTTGCAAAGATGGTTGTAATCACTCCCTGACTGGTGTCCTTACTCCTGCTCTTTCCCCCTTTTCATTCCTCACTGTAGTTCTCAGAGCGATGCTGTTGAAATGGAAGCCAGAGCCTGTCATGTTGCTGCTGAAAACCCTCCAAGACCTCCCCTTCTCGTTCATAAGAACCAACATTTGAGCTGCCTCGTGCTGCACCATCTCCTCCCACTGCCTCTCCTAAGACTTGCCTCCTTATTCATTGGCTCTAAGACCTTTGCAGTTGCTGTTCCCTTGGCTGGAATGCTCTTCCTCCAGACGTTCACATGTGTTAGCACTCACTTCTTTACGTAAAAGCCACATCCCCAATAAGTCCCTCCAAACCCTGACATTCCATCTGAATCCTGACATTTCTTACCCCCTCCCCTGCTTTATGCTTCTCCTTGGCATTTACCACTGACTAACACAGTGTTTATTTTCTTTATTGGTATAATCTAATCCCAGCGTTTACCCACCAAGAATGGAAGTTCCATTAGGACCAGGGATTTTGTCTACTTCAGTTGTTGTAGAATCCTCATCACCTAGAAGGTGCCTGACACAAACTAGAACTGATAAATATTTGTTGAATGAATTACCTTGCAATTAAGTGCAGGGAATGGTGAAGGAGATGTGGCAGCTATAGCAAGAAGATAGGCCAAACATTGACCCTTTCATGTGAACCATGACCCAATCTTCTATATATAGTACACTACAGAGTGTTCTTGAGAGTGTTAATGATACAAAAGCCACCACAAATAAAAAGGAGTCCATGATCAAATAAGTTTGGGAAACACTGGATAGCATACTTTTAGAGATTTAGAGGGCATGTTCACACATAAAAATTTCTGAGAAATCCTTTGGGGAATAGACTTGTATGTTTTTCTTTCTTCCCTTTTCTGCACTTTGTCTAGCCCATTTTTAAGTATTTTTCAAGTCCAAGCACGTAAATGGTTGGCATTATTCAGGCTACCCAGCTTCACTGAACACCTTCCTTCCCTGTGTTTGTGGGGCTACTTCCTCCCCCACCAAGTTACAGCACAGACCACTCCACCTTAATGCGGTGAGGCTTCTATCGGAAGCTAGTTTGGAAAAGAAGCAGGGGTCATGCAAACTCCATCCTGCAAGAGTGGTAACAGGGTAGAGGTTGTGTAGAATTCAATGATCATGTCCAGTATCCTGTACCAGAGGTGAGACGGGCAGAGATTGCATCCAGATGTGGCAGTATTGTGGACTAACTTGAGCAGTATTGTGGTATAATCTAGGCATTGTGCCTGGCAGTTCTGTACCTATTTATTTATTTATTCATTTTTGAGTCGAGGTCTCATGCTGACACCCAGACTGGAGTGCAGTGGCATGATTATGACGATCACAGCTCATGGCAGACTCTACCTCCTGGGCTCAGGTGATCCTTCCACCTCAGCCTCCAGAGTAGCTGGGACTACAGGTACATACCACCACGCCTGGCTAATTTTTAAATTTGTAAAGACAAGTCTTGCTCTGTTTCTCAGACCTGTCTTAAACTCCTGGGCTCAAGCAATCCTCCCGCCTTGGCCTCCAAAGTGCTGGGATTACAGGCATGAGCCACTGTGCCCAACCTGTGTGTATTTAAACCTAAGGTTCCTTAAACATGTTTGAGTCAGAACCCTTCTCTTAAGAAAACACCCACTAACATCCAATAAACACCAGCATTCCTTTGGTGGTCTACTCCATTTCTGTGCTCTCAGGGCCTTGCTATAAGCCTTCCCAGGAACACCAGGGACAGAGATTCTGGCTGTGCATTCTCTAATCCCGGCGTTTCTCAGCTCTGGTAGCTGGGCAGAGCATCAGCATTGTTTTCAAGACCCAAGTGATGACAATATGCCACTAGGTTAGAAAAACATGTTCCTGTATTCTGAATTTGGAATGGTGTTTGGGGTCCAGGCAGCCATGAAGAGCAGGCCCTAAACACCAGGAGAGAGGTGTGTCCCCATGTCCATATGGAATGTCACAGATCCATAGCCAAGACCATCAATGCTGGCCAGCACAGCCGAAAGAAGAGTGGAAAGACCCAGTAAGCAACCTGCACCCTCAGGAGAAGTCTTCCGTTCTGTTCTCAAACCCAGATGCTGATGGGCATGAGCTTCTGCATCAGCCTACTGGCCCTGTGCCCAGTGTTCTCTGGGAGAAAGGCAGAAGGGCTCTCATAATAGCATCCAGCAGACAAAGAGCTAGAAGAATGACAGAGGCAAGAAGGAGGAGGGCCAGCACTTGCATAGACTGAGTGAGCTAGTGAGAGTTGGAACAAGATTTTGAGAAACAGCAAAGGTCATTCAGCCTAGTGGTCACAATCCACCCAACAAAGGAACTCTTTTTATTCTCCACCCTCCACCCGCATAGATCCCCTATGGATTTTGAAAGCTTTTATCTCCCAAACATTTGAATTTATTATGTTATAATGTGGGCTTTTGTACTTATTAATTGTTTAGTAGGCTGTTTTGCCCAAGGAACTTATGTGGGTAGTGAGTAAATATCAACTTTCCATTAACCATTTTAATACACCGAAAATAGCTCTACTCCCCTGGGCGACTCCAGGTTGGGAAATTGCTTGGGCCTTTTTCTTTAGACTGTCTCTGATGAGAGCACACCGCTAGCTTTCCCTTCTTCTTTAGAAACATCTTCTAGGATGTTCTGACCAAGTTAGAACAACAGGATGTAAATGCTCTCAATGTCTACCTGAAAGTAGCCCTTTTAGCCCAATAATAACTCAGGATGCACCTGTTAAAGTTGTTCAAATGGTGGTGTTTCAGTTTCTAAATGTTCGGAGGGGTCCTCCTCCCCCCCACTGTGTGACAGCACATTAGGGGTTCGTGTTACCCTCTGGAAGTAGAAAACAAAGGCTGTGGTTTTTCCCAGTCAGCAGTAATTCCTCATGCTTCAGTTCTCACAGTGCTCCCTGGGATGAGGACAGCTACCAACAAGAGGCTTTGCCATGTACCTCCGCTGCTGTCGGAAGCGGGATTCAGCCCCTGGAAGTCTATAGATGTGCAACTAGAAGCAGGATGGCAGTACTACTTTGTTAGTAGTGACAACACTGGTCCCTAGGCCTATTGCTTTATCTGCTTGGTTCAAGACCATGATTTTGAGGAGTCTCTCTCAAGGAAGCCACCTTCTGAGAGTAGACAAATGTGACTTTTCATTCATTCCTTCATGCATTCATTCAACAAATATGTATTCCCCCTCATCCAATGGAGCTTACAGTGAGGGAAAGTTTGACACTAAAAAAAAAAAAAAAAAAAAATTACACAAGCAAATAATTACTGTTCTGTTAAGGAGTATGGAGAGAAAGAACCAGATATGAGGAGAGCTAGTGCAGGGGGGCCTAACCCCCACTGGGGGTCAGGGGAGTCTTTCCTAAGAATGTTGTATGTACTTCTTTGCTATAAAACTTGGTGGTGTCTCCATTTTTAGGCTTGTTTTGAGCAGAGGTCAGGCTGCTCAGAGATGGGTATCTAAGCAGGGCTACCTGTAGCTGCTGCCATGTGAAGCGGCACATCAGTCCCCAGAAGGGGTTGGGAGTTCAGAGGAAGAGAAGAGCCCCACCAGCTATGATGCTGAGCAGCCTTGGGGAAAGGGCTGATGGGTTATGCGGACAGGCAGCCTTGTGCTAGGCCAAGAGAAAGAGCAAAGTAGAGCAAGTTATTTAGTTTTAGTGGAGCCTGGGAACTAGATATGGGTTCCTTCTTCTAGTATGTGTTGAGCATCTACTATGTGCAGACAGTTAGGTTCTAAGGAGAGTGGTGAACATGATAGACACCCTCTGGCTTTTGTGGGGCTTATGGATGGGGAATAGGGCCAATTAACCAACTGAACACATGAATCAGCAACACGACGTCATCAGATTATGAAAAGGGCCATGCAGAAATGAACTGCACAGCGCTGGAGAGAGCTCAGTGGCAGAGGGAGGCTGCTCCAGGAGGGACATGGGGAAGAGCCCCGAGGAGGGGACGTGAGGGTAAGAGACCTGAGGGTGCAGGCAGGCCAGTCATGGCAAGCACAGGGCACCGCAAGGGCAAAGGGTGTGAGAAGGGGAGCACTCAAAGGATATTTAGATTCATCTCTAGTGACTAGAATTTAGGGGAGCAGAGGGGTGTGGGATAAGATGGCATTTTTTCTGGAGGCTCTTGAGAGCCAAGGCAGAGAGCTGAAATTGTATTCTATGTGAAAAGGGAGCCACTGAAGGAAGTTATGCAAAGAAGTGATATGATTCGATTCTAGGGGCTGTGCAGAGGGCCTATTGGAAAGGACTGAAGCAGGGATGCTATGGACAAGATGAGAAGTGTGGCGGCAGGGGAAAGGGTAAGTCCGTAGATGTTTCTCAGAAACAGAAATGATTGGACTTGCTGATGGAGAGATGGGGTGCAGGGTGGGGTCAAGACACTGTAATTGGGGAAAAGTGGAAGGAAGTTTGCAACCCGAATTTAAGCAAACAGCAAGAAGCCTTGTTTGTTAAGGTGGAGAAACCAGAGGTTGAGCAGATTGCTGTGGGAATCACACGCTTGGTTTTGGCAAGCCTGCAGGACAAACAAGAGGAGGTGTCCCATGGGCACGATCTCGGCATCCAGCAGACAGTGAGAGCACAGAGTAAGGCCTCAGCTGCTGATACACACTGTGGTGTCATCAGCATATAGACAGGGTTTAAAGCCAAGGTTATGGATGTGATCCCCTAGGGAGTGAGTGCAGACAGAGAAAAGCAGGCTGGAAGCTAATCCTTGAGAAACCCGAGTTTAGGGAGTGGATCGAGGAGCCTGAGAAGTGACGAGGACGATAGGAAGCAAATCAGAGAAGCTGAAAGGACAGTGGGTCAAGGTGGTGGCAACGTCAGTTGTAACAACACTGCTGAGAAGCCCAGGAGATGAGAAGAGCAAAGTGCTGGTTTGCCTCGTCAACATGGCCTCCTTGGTGACACTGAGAAGAGCAGATCTGGTGTGTGGTGGGTGTGGGAGTCCGCGTGGCATGGGTTGCAGATTGAGTGGAAAACGAAACGCAGAGAAATCTTGAAATGAATTTTGATAGGAAGAAAAACCAACGAATTAGACTAGTAACTGGGGGAGACGTGAGGTCGAGACAGTTATTTTTATTTTTTAAATTGGGAGACACTAAAGCACGTATGTACATTAATGGAAATGCTCCAGTAGGAGGGAGGGAATGACTGTTCACATAGGAGAGAAAGTAAGATGCTGAAGGAGCAAAGTCCTTGAGCAGCTGAGCAGGGAGGGCGTATGAGTTCCCCGTGGCTGTTGTAACACATTTTCACAAACTGGGGGGCTTAAAAACAACACACATTTATTCTCATATAGTTGTGGAGGTCAGAAGTCCAAAATTAGTTCACTGGACTACAGTCAAATTGTCGGTAGGGCAGGTGCCTGTGCAGGGGTGTGTAGAGCTGGTGATGGCAAGATGAGGGAGCTCATACTTCTGGTTTCACTTTTCTGAGAGAAGCATGAAACACAGTTGACAGCTAAGAGGATGACAACTGAAGGGGGTGGGAGACTGAAGGGCAAGAGCGTGGAAGCACCTCAGAGAGGTGGGCAACACCTGCCTAGGGCAATGTGGTCAGTTTCAGGGCAGGGGTAAGGATTGAAGGCTCATTTTTATGAACGTGAAAGGAAATTGCTGCCTGATTGTGTGATATTTCTCCAGCAGGGTTTGGCCTTATGGTTAAAAGCACATGGAAAGCAGGGAGACAAAACTCAACAGCATCTGGGGAGGATGTGGCAAGGCAGGAAGTGAAGGATGAGAATCCATGGCCTCAATTTGTCAAGAAGCAAGTGGCCAGGCAGGCATGGTGGCTCAGACCTGTAATCCCAGCTTTTGAGAGGCCGAGGTGGGAGGATTGCTTGATCCCAGGAGTTTGAGAACAGTCTGGGCAACACAGCGAGACCTCATCTCTACAGAAAAATCAAAAAATTAGCCGGGCATGGTGGCATGTACCTGTAGTCCCAGCTACTCAAGAGGCTGAAGTGAGACAATCACCTGAACCCAGGAGGTCAAGGTGTGAGCCATGATCATGCCATTGCACTCCCACGTGGGTGACAGAGTGAGAAAGTCCTTTTTCTGACTTGCAAAAAGGAAGCAGCAGCAGCAGCAAGGGAAGACATAACAATCTGGTGGACTGTGAGGGGACTGAGGGAAGATGGTGGGCTTGGTAGCTCAGGGGTCATGATGAAGGAGAAGCATTGCAAAAGTAGGTTTCTTGAGCGAGCGACCTACAAGCCTAGGAGGTACTGGGCCACATGGGATGTCTTTATTTCAGATTTTGAAGATGGTGCAGATGCTGGTGATGACAAGTGCTAGGGCTTCCCTTTAGGAGAGATTTACTAAGGGACAGACAGATGGATCATCTACCTGGATGCTGAAGACACCAGCAACGAGGACAAGAAAGGGAGGCCAGGATCACTGAGCCAGGACCGAAGTCTTTAGTGAAGGAGACGGAGTGATGTGGAAGAACAACAGGAACTGGAAGAGCAGAGGGTGCCATACTCAGTGGTATCAATTTAAGGGGAGTTGCAGGGCTTGTGGGATTTGCAAGGAGCAATGGGGAACAAGGAAAGCGCCAACCTTTCTTCCTGGCGCCAGGGAATTCCAGGTGCGAAATAACAAGCAGCTAACAATTGAGAGGGCCCCTTGAGCTATGCTCCAACTAAGGCAGGGAAAGATGCTGATGCTGTAAGAAGAGTGTGAGGTAATGGTTGTTGAATTTCCCAGCAGCACAGGGATTACAGTCTGGCAATAACAGATGATGGGAGAGAATCCTGGATTCTGGTGATGAGTGTTTCACAGGGACGCAAGGAATGATGCAGTCACATCATGAAAGGCCTTGAACAGCAGCGCAAGTTATTTGAATTTTATCCCATAGGCCAAGGCCACAGGAAAGGTGTTGTGTTGGCTCAAGTTTAGGCAGCAAACTGTCACGGTCAACAGTAGGCTTCAGGAAAATGAATTTTCCAGTCATGTGAATGAGGGAAACTCTTGGAACGGTACTGCAGCAGGCCAGGCTTAGGGTCTAATCAGGGTATGAACACTGAGAATGGTGGGAAGAAGTGATAGTGGCAAGCAACGTGTTGGCTTGGATTTTGAGACAAAAGGGACACAAGAAAAAGGGGGAATCAATGGGATATACCTCCCACGTTTTAAGCTTAAGTGCTTGGGAGCATAGGTTTTGAAGAAAAATTGGTGGTTTGGTGTTTGGCAAACCGTAGTTAAAGGTTCTCCAGTGGCTGACCCTAAGGCTGGAGCAGAATAATGACAGGTGAGTCAACAGGCGTTTCCCCTGTTGCCATGCCAGGAGTAGCTGCCTAGGGCCTCCTGGGTTGAGGATAATCAAAGAGCAAGCAGGATCCCAGGAAGCTACCCAGTGATTCTCTTCAATTTAACTTCAGTTCCCCGGCTAGGGCCAGAACTTTTGATTACCATCTGCTGTGTGTGTGCAGGTGTGAAGCACGAGGTGCTCAGCCCAGGGCATGCCTTTCGGCCATTCCACCTGGCTAAGTTCAGCCGGGGCAGGTTGTGTCGTAATTCATTTTTGTAATCAGGGATAAATTAGGACACCAGCCAGTCCTTCAAGGAGCCCTTCTTGTCTAAAAACGGTCGCTTTGACCTTCTTTCCTCTTCATCCACGAGTTAAGGCAGAACAGGGATAGCAGGCAAGGGCGATCGCTTGGGAAACCGGTTTCATCACCCCTCTGAGCCTAGGCCCAGAATCACAGTAGAGGTCTGGCCAGGAATCTGACTCATTCAGGTGCAAACTCCACCCACTTTTGCCCAATTTCCAAGACTGCCGACAACAGTTCTTCCTTCGGCCTGAAATTCCGGGGTGTCTGCGTGTGCGGAGATGAACCGAGGCTGACAGTCTCCCCTGTGGCTTCCTGCCTGGCTTCTTCCCTCCACGTTCGCCGTCACCCTGAGCGCAGCGGGCACGGGGCAGGGCCGACGAGGGGCCTGCGACATTAACGGGCCGGTCCGGGAAGTGCGGGGGGTCCCGACAGGAAAGGCCCTTCGAGGGTCGGACCCGCGTCCCTCCCTCCCCGCCGGCGCGCGGACCCGGGCCTCGGCCCACAGGGAGCGGGACGCGGGCGCGCGCCGGCGCGGGCGGGCGGGCGCGCGGGCGGGGGAGAAAGGGGCGCGGCCTCCCCGGGGCGGGGCGCGGGGCGGGCGCCGCCGAGGGGACCGGCCGCCGCGGCGAGAGCGCGCCCAGCCCCGCCGCGATGCCCGCGCGCCCCGGACGCCTCCTCCCGCCGCTGGCCCGGCCGTGGGCCCTGGTCCCGCTGCTGCTGCTGCTGCGCCATGGCGGCGGCGGCGCCCGGGCCCAGGAGGCGGGGGCGGCGGACGGGCCCCCCGCGGCCGGCGGCGGGGACGGGCAGGATCCGCACGCCAAGCACCTGTACACGGCCGACATGTTCACGCACGGGATCCAGAGCGCCGCGCACTTCGTCATGTTCTTCGCGCCCTGGTAACTGGCCGCGCGGGCCGGACCCCAGCCCCGCGCTCTGCGCGCCGGGCGCGTGGGCGCCGCGCGCCGGGGACTCCCAAGCTGGGGGCGCGTGGACACAGGGCTCCGGGCCCGGAGGGGGGCGTGGGCGCTGTGGGCTCCGGGCGGGCGTGGAGGACGCGGGGGCCACGGGCTGTGGGCTTGCAGCCGGGGGCCGCGGGCGCTTGGGGCTCGGGGCCGGGAGCCGGGCACGCGTGGGCACCGCGGGCTCGGGGCTCAGCGCTGGGGGGCGTGGGCGCCGCCGGCCGGGCGCTGGCGGCTGACGTGGCGCTGGGCGGCCGGGGCGGTGCGGGAGGAGGGGGCGGTCCCCGTGGGGAGAGCCGGGAAAAGTCCGCCCCGCCCCCGCCCGGAATTCGACCTCCTCCCCCACCTCGGAACCTGGGGTTCTCGCCCTTTCGGGCAGCTGGGAACTCAGGCGTTACCACGGCAGTCCCCTGTCCCGCGCCCCAAACTTCCTGGGCCACGGGACGCCGAGGCCTGCAGGTGGGCCGGACCCTGTGGGCCACGTGCGCACACTTGCGCGCGCCCCCCCCCCCCCCGCGGGTGGCTGGCGACGGGGGTGGGCGTGGACACTTAGACGCCCGGCACATCACATCACCTTCGTAAGGGTTTAATTGGAAAATAGGAACTCAGGAAGGCGTGATTTCCCACTTTGCGCGTGTTTTGTGGGATAGGAAGGAGTGGCCCAGGCAGAGGAAGGTGTCTCTGCTACCCCGGGAAGCTGAGAGTAGTGCGAATCTAGGGGACACCTCCACAGCTAGGAGGGAAGTGGGAGGTCAGTGCTGCTCCCGGTGGCCAGAGCCCACTGACCCTCAGCTCAAGGCTGTCCTCTGCCACCTCCTCCCCTCTGTTCCCTGGAGCCAGGTCATTTGTAAAGTGCGAGGTGGAACAGTCACGCTGTTGAACAGATGATACCTCCTGCTTTGGTTCTCTGGGTGGGTCTTACTGCTGACCCACCTAGATAACCACAAGGGATTATCCCAGGAAGGGCGTCCTGTTCTTCATGCCAACACGTGCAGTGCCTTCCTGCCAGGGCCTGTATGCCCTAAAAAAGGCAAGTTTTCACGGGCCCAGGCAGGAGCAGAAATCCATGATTTTAGGGCACAAAGCACTTGAAGACATCGGAATGGCCTGGGTGTGCTTATAGCAGAGTTTGGAATTCTTCCCTAGAGCTCAGGAAAGGCTCATTCTGGAAAGGATGTAGAAAGAATAGAGAAAAAGTACCTAGTCAAAAAGAACTATTCAGAAATTGTGCCTTTATCAAAGTGGAAGAAACTTTTCTCTCAACCCCATGTTCAGGCTATTAATGTGTTTCAACTCATTTGGAGTTCAGTCCTTTTGGGGGACAAGTGTGGATCATAGCCATCATTTATTACCAGTGTACGTGAGACACACTGTGTTTCAAGTTCCCAAGAACCGCCTGACTTAAATTTTTGAAACTCCCAATGATAGAGAAAATATTTTGTAGCATGAAACAGTCAATAGTTAACTCTGTGCAGGCGTATTCTGAGAGTAACTACTCCAGTTACATAATAAGTAGAATAAGTCTGTCTGTGGTTTTCTTCTTTATTTTGTTTTTAAGATAAATGGAGACATAGATGTAGTAAGACCCTGCAGTGCCAGTGGAGTTTTAATTTTGGCGCCTCTGTAGACTGGCTAGCCCTGAGCAAGTGAGAGAGAAGACCGGCTCGCCTGGGCACTTGATATTAAGTCAATTCCTTTTTCATTGTATGTGACGTCTAGACATTTCAGTGGATGCTCCCAGAAAAAGTAACTTTGAGATTTTATTTGTTGACTTCTTGATTCTTGATACATAGTCTATGACAGATGTTTAAATAGAGATGTCTAGGTTTAAAAGGCAGGCTTTTAAGAGGGCCCTTTTGGAAAACAGGAACTGCATGCAGCAGGACTCAGGAGTAGGCCACAAGGGAGGGGGGGTGAGCTTTGGTGTAGAGATCAAGGGGAGGTCGGCAGGGGCCAGATCTAGGAGGATCTGAAGCAGTGCCTTCCAAAGTTTAATGCTGAGAACAATGTGGGAACTCTGGAAGCCTAAGCAGGGAGTGAGGTCTGGAGTGGTTGTGAGCTAAGCAGGTTGTGAGATACGCTGTGGGCTGCCCCTAGCCCCCCTCCTGCTTCAGCTGCTGTGGAATGTTGAAAGCCCACATGCGATTTAGGGGCTGGGGTATTATGTAAGGAAAACATCGATCTGAACTTGGCAGCTGAAGGGTTGTCCTACTACTGCAGGTTTTGTGACAATGTCAGATCACAGCTTCTCTATGGCTAGTTTGTGAACCTGGTGACAGTGAGGTCAAGATGTGGACCAGGTGACTTTGCTCTGTTACTTGGTCACAAGCTACCTTGTGAGTGCAGCTGGCCATCTCAGAGATGCATGCTGTAACCACAAGGGTTCCAAGCCAGAAGTGCTAGTGGCACCTGGGGACCCATCACAGGGAGGGGCAAGCATGGCTTGGTGATAGCCCAGCATGGTCAGTTTTGATTTTGTGCACAATTAACTTATTCTTTATTCTCATTCTTAATCTAGTCTGTGTCTTCACAAAAAACTGTCCAAAGATTGCCCAGGACCCACTTCCTTTAGAGTTAGAACTACTCTTGAAAGCCCCTCATGGCCAGCCTTGGTGGCTCAGCCTATAATCCCAGCACTTTGGCAGGCCGAGGAGCGTGGATTGCCTGAGCCCGCGGGTTCGAAACCAGTCTAGGCAACTTGGTGAGACCTCATCTCTACAATAAAATAGAAAATAGCCAGGCGTGGTAGTGCACGCCTGTAATTCCAGCTACTCGGAAGGCTGAGGTGAAAGAATCACCAGAGCCCAGTAGGTCAACGCTGGGGTGGCCGTGAGTGTGCCACTGCACTCCAGTCTGAGTGACAGAGTGAGACTCCAACTCAAAAAACAAAAAGAGAGTCCCTCATAAAGTTTCCTTGTTGGAGACCGCCCCATCAGTCAGTGCTCATGGCCAGTATTTTCTCTGGCATTAGGATGGATCATGGCTTCTTTGGCTAAGCACCAAATTGAGTAGTTCTCAAATCTATCTCTAGACTATAGGGTTGCTCTTGATGTGGTCAGTTGCTTGTGCCTTGAGCAGGAGCATGCTGAATCCAAAGCCAACTGAGGAACAAAACATTCACATCTCCTGTCATGCGCACATCAGGGTTCTGTCGGACTTGGCTTTTTTTCCCTTTGTTTTGTTCTTTTCATCCCTCCTTTTGCCAAACTCTGTTGAATCTACAGAAGTTAAATCCGCACGTGCAGTCTCACTGTACTTGTTTTCATTCATTCAGCGAAGAACTTGCCAAGCACTTAGTACATGCCAAGCACGTGCTCAGAACAGAGAATACAGTAAAAAGACAAGGAAAAATAAAATACAAGTAAAAAAGACAAGAAGTGCTTATCTTTCTTGGCACTTGTATCATATATGCTTAAGTATAACCTGAGTTTTCCCTCATCATCACTGTCTTCCAGAAAAGAGGGAATGAGATTGCATTGGAGTGTCTTATAAAGCAGAGATTCTCTTAGCTGGCCAAGAACGTGTTGCTTAGAGAGGATACATTAGCTTGAAGCAGACGTTTTCAGTGCTATCTTTAGATGCTTATTTAGATTATTATTATCATTATTGTGTTTTTGGACATGGGTACTTGCTCAGTTGCCCAGGATTGAGTGCGGTGGCACAATCATAGCTCACTGCAGGGACTACAGGCACATACTACCATATCCAGCTAATTTTTAAATTTTTTTATGTGGAGACAGGGTCTCACTTTGTTGCTCAAACTGGTCTCAAGCTCCTGGACTTAACTGATCCTCCTGCCCCAACCTCCCAACATGCTAGGATCACTGGTATGAGCCACCATGCCCAATCTAGATGCTTATTTTTGAGGTCATCTGTAGAAAAGAAAAGAGGCAAAGAGATTTAGCACATTTTTATTGAGAAATTATTCTGATGAAGCATTCACAATTTTAAGTGTTGGGGGCTGGGCGTGGTGGCACATTCTTGTAATCCAGCACTTCGGGAGACTGAGGCGGGAGAATTGCTGGAGCCCAGGAGTTTGAGACCAGCCTAGGCAACATAGTGAAACCTTGTCTCTACAAAAAAATCAAAATATTAGCTGGGCGTAGGAGTGTGCACCTGTAGTCCCAGCTGCTAAGGAGGCTGATGCAGAAGGATTGCTTGAGCCCAGGAGGTCGAGGCCGTGATGAGCTGTGATCATGCCACTGTACTCCAGCCTAGGAGACAGAGTGAAACTCTGACTCAAAACAACAAAAAAAGTGTTGGGTGTTTTCTTCTAAAGAAGTGTTTTTTTATTTGTTTGTTTTTTTGATTTTAAGGTTGTGGGATACAATTCAGGGTTAGGTATACAAACGTTCATTATGCAGGCACCCTTGTTGATGAGGTGTGCCCCCCCCAGCAGATTCACACTACTGCCAATCCTGCTCCCCCCACCCCAGTTTCCCACTACTGCCAATCCTTTTCTTACAGTGTTCCGATAATTGTTCAAGGTTTGCTGATGAATAAGAACATGTGATACTCAGTTTTTATTTCTGTGATGCATCACTCAGAATTATAGACTCTAAGTCCATCGAAGTTGCTGCAAAGTTCATAATTTTGTCCTTCTTTATGGCTGTGTAATAGTCCATCGTGTATGTGTGCCACATTTTTTTAATCCAGTCCTCTTTTGAGGGGCAGCACAGTTGGTTCCATGTCTTTGCTATTATGAATAATGCTGCAGTAAACTTGCAGGTATCTTTTTCATAGAGTGATTTGAGTTCCTGTGGGTCCAAGAGCACTTTAAAAAGCAGCACAGCAGGCTGGGCTTGGTGGCTCAGCCTGTAATCCCAGCAATTTGGGAGGCTGAGGCAAGTGGATTGCCTGAGCCTGCGGGTTCGAGACCAGCCCGGGCAAATTGGCAAGACCTCGTCTCTACAATTAAAAAAAAAATTATCCAGGTGTGGTAGTGTGCACCTGTAGTTCTAATTACTTGGAAGGCTGAGGCGGAAGGCTTGCCGGAGCCTAGCAGGTCGATGCTGGGGTGACCATGAGTGTGCCACTGCACTCCCCCCTAGGTGATGGAGTGAGACTCCAACTCAGGAAAAAAAAAAAAAGTACAGCAAGTGGTTACATTGTGGACATCAATGTGCAATTACCAGAAAAATGAAAAAAACCATAACCCTTAATGCTATGGGTTTTACTTGAAGTTTGGGACATTTAGTGTTGTCTAGTACAGAATTCAAATGTGACACCGCAGACATAGTGTCCTAAAACAATACAGGAAGAGCTGTGGTCAGCTGTGTGACTCTGCGATCTAATATTGGAAAGATACCGATTTCATGAGATGTGAAAAGTGGCAAGAAGCGATAATCCTAATTAATGTTATTTTTAATGGTGATTTAAAAATATTTGTATATAACTAAATTTTTACAATGAATATTATAAGTAGATGTTTGATGATATCACAGACTCTTTTTTCTTTAGCTTCTCGTTGGAGAAAATGCTGAATTGATTTAATTTTGCGATTGCCTTGTGTTTGTGGATATTTGGTTATATAGTTGAGGAAACCTGACTAGTAAAGGAGTGGCTACAGCAGGAAGTGCTAAGTTTCTGCCCAAACGGGGAGCAGGGGACCTTTCCAGAAGGAGAGGCAAGGAGAACTAGCATCCAGCAGCCTGGGGAGTCAGGGCAGACCTCCTGGAGGAAACCGCACCCAAACTAAACTCGAAGGGCAAATAAAATTAGCCAGATGGGGTTTTGGGAAGAAGCATCAGAGAGAGTGTATACTGGGTCCCAGAGGAAGCCAAACTGTAGCCCCCTTGGGAAACTGCAGTCACTGGCCACAAGGGAAGGGGGGTGGGCTTAGGTGGAGAGGTCCAGAGGGAGGATCAGTGCCTTGCTCAGTTTAATGCCAAGAACAGTGTTGTGACTCTGGAGGGGTCTAAGCAGGGAGCAAGGTCCTAGGGTTGCTGTGAGCTCCCTTCTGCTGCGGTGTGAAGAAAGGGTTGAGCGCTACATTGCCCTATGGGCAGGGCAGAAGTTGTGTCTGGCTGGACACCCTGTGACCTGGCACTCAGCATGCTTGTCACTCATGCCTTGTTACAGGTGTGGACACTGCCAGCGCTTGCAGCCGACTTGGAATGAACTGGGGGACAAGTACAACAGCATGGAAGATGCCAAGGTCTATGTGGCTAAAGTGGACTGCACAGCTGACTCAGAAGTGTGTTCTGCCCAAGGGGTCCGAGGATACCCTACGTAAGTTGGAAGGAAGGGTGCACCCTTCTTAGATTGTTCCCAGCTGCATTCTGCCAAAGAAAGTCCGAGTTAAACTTCTGGTAACTTCCTTTGTAGTTCTGAGAAGTGAGAAGATGCTAAATTTAAGCAAGCAGTCTCTGTTGTTGGGGAGAAAATATATTTAATGCTGTGTCTCTTTTAGATACCTTTTGTACTTTGGAAAAAAGCCTTTAGAGTAATTAATCAGTGTTATGTTTTCCTGTTTATGAGAGAATATGTTTGTGAGACAAAAATGGCAGTCTCTATGATATCCTGCCACATTTGAGGTTCACTAATAAGTTTTACATGGTATGCATAGACTTAGTCATCAATTTCAGTTTGAATTTTGAGCGACTCTCTTATTCTTAAACACCCTTCCTTGAGTTATTTTCCATGCCACTAGCACAACTATTTCTGTTGGGAAGAAAAGGTGACAAACCAGAGTACAGCAGTTCTGACAAGTGATACGACTTACTCCCTTGATAGCTAAGTGTTTTTTTGGTTATAAGAAACAGAAGTTGAAATGGAGTTATCAAACAAATGAGAGGATTATTTAAAAGACTGTGGAAGAAGCTTGAGTCTCAGCTCCAGGGGCCCGGGGTCTGTTTCTGCTGTGCCTCCCTTGAGGTGGTTTAACTTTCCAGCTGTACATCTCTGTTTGTGTGAAAGGACTTGGGCTCACCGCTGACTGACCCCGTCATTGTGGCAGGCAAGGCAGGAGCTTGTAGGAAGATGCAGCCCATTAAGATCACGTGGCAAGTGTTGGTGGGAAAAGCGGTTCTCCGCAAAAGGGAAGATGCTGTTAATTTGTTTCAATTGAGGAATGATGTCAGTTCTATGTAATTCATTACCTAATTGACTAATAAAGAAGGTCACTGATTAAGTATAAAATCAGAGCTTGTCTTCAAATCTGAGAGGCAGAAAAGTGAGGGAGTCCCTGTGCGTGAACCTGGAAGCCCTGGTCAAATCGCAGCTCTGCCATTTACTTACTGTGTGGCTATAGCCGTATCATTGAATCTCCAGGTCTAAGTAAGTTGATGATTCCCAGCCCACTCCCAACATCATATGTTATGGGAGTTACATGGAATAACATATGTGCAAACACCAATCTGAGCACACTGGGCAAGTGACAGGGTTTCCCCTACCATTTGGAAATTTGGCCTTTCCATAAAAGACTCTGGAGCTCTTGGTCTTTGGTGGCTGCTGGCTCATCTGAATGCCATAATTCATGTCTATATGAAATCAGATCAATGGACATAAAAATTTCCTAATGTATGTACCTACATAAAGGCATTCACCATTCCACGCTTCATAGCATTGTATTTAAAGAACAGATCAAGCGGCCAGGCGCAGTCGCTTATGCCTATAATCCTAGTGCTTTGGGAGGCTGAGGTGAGAGGATTGCTTGAGCCTGGGAGCTCGAGACCAGCTTAGGCAACATAGACCATATCTCTACAAAAAAATTTTAAAAAGTTATCTAGGTGTGGTGGCACACACCTGTAGTTCCAGCTACCCAGAGGCTAAGATGGAAGGGTCACCTGAGCCCAGGAAGTCAAGGCTGCAGTGAGTTGTGATCATGCCACTGCACTCCAGCCTGGGTGACAGAGTGAGAATCTAACCCGCCCCAAATTTTTTTTAAAAAGAGTGGATCAAAAGTGTCCCAAAGAAGCAGGCAGGTGTGAATAGTGGGATGAGGGTGAGGAGATGGATGCTTACCTGTGAGAGCCTGTTACTTTCCAGATGCAGGGACAACAGAGATGGGTTGCTGTGTTGTCTTTTTAACTCTTAAAGTGGGACCGTCTGTGGCCATGAGACCATGTACGCTACAAACCATGCCACATGGAAGGTAGGCAGGAGCTATAATGGAACTGAGAGGGGCACTTGTCATGGGGCTTCAGAGAGGAAGTGAAGACTCCACCCAAGTGGACCTGGCCATAACAACTTTCTGGCTGCAGCATCAGTGACTCCATAGGTACTACTCACAAACTTGAAGACATCTATGTTGGATTGTGTGTCTTGATTTTTAGTTAGAAGAGCTAGTCTCCCCAAGTAAACCAAACACTGGCTTTGTGTTAAAAAGAATGAAAATGAGCTCATACTACCCTGGATGCTGTTTGGAAAGAAGCCTCCATGCCCGCCACAGCCCTGCAGACGTTCCTGAGAACAGATTTTCCTCCTACAGAATGCAGGAGGTAGAGTGTGCCGTACTAAATGTGGTCATGGGACATTCACAGATTTGCTCGGGGGAGCTTGTACCCCTCCGGAACAGTACCCATCCTGCAGAGTCATTGTGAGGCCTGAATCAGATAATGACTGTGGGTGCCTGAGCTGGGGTGTGTGTCAGTAGATCAGCTTTTATGTCATTCTACCCCAGCAAGTTTAGCTGGATTGGAGGAGGGAGACTGGGCTCCCGTGGCCCCAAGGGTGGCTGACTGTGCTGAGGAAAATGTTTTGAGGTCTTCCTGTTAGCCAGGAAAAGAATCATTTCATCTGGGAAACCAGAAGCAGAGCAGGATAGAAGGAGAAAGCCACTTGTGTGAGTTTTCTATGACGGCTGTAACAGTACCATACAACTGGGTGGCTGAAAACAACAGAAATGTATTGGTTCACAGTCCTGGAGGCTAGAAGTTGGAAATCAAAGAATGGGCAGGGCTGTGCTCCCTCTGAAACCTCCTTGCTTCTTCCTGGCTTCTGATGGTTTCCTGGCCATCTTTGGTGTTCCTTGGCTTGTAGATGCACCATTCCTCTGTGTTCAAGTGGCCTTTTCCGTGTGGGGGTATGTATTTTCAGATTTCCCCTAATAAGGACACCGGTCATGCTGGATTAGAGCCCACTCTAATGACCTCATTTTAACTTGGTCACCTCTGTGAAGACCTTATTTCTAAATGAGGTGTCATATTCAGAGGTTGGGGGTTAAGACATCAACATGTCTGTTGTGGGGGATCCTGTTCAACCCGCGTGTCTATAGTAGGAGAATGTTCATCACACAGTTTTCCAAAGTGATCCTTCAGTGGGGATTTTCTCCCCTGCAGTCTTCTTGAAAGAGAACCAGATCTCCAGGCAGACACACATGCCCCTGTGGAGGTTTGGCAATAGCAGAAAAAGTTGGGGGCTGGGTTTTGGGCTTGCATGCTGTGGCCCAATCTTCTTCACCCCCTTCACCTCCATCGACAGAGATGATTGAAGTAGATGCCCCAGACTGCTGGGAGGGTTCGTATGGAAGTACCAGCTCCATTCCTGGGCTCTGTGAACCTATTGAAAAAGAACCTCCCACTTTTAGAAAGATTTTTCAGGCCAACAACAAGAAGAGATTTTTTTTTTTTTTTTAGTTGGAGTCTCACTCCATCGCCCACACTGGAGTGCAGTGGCATACTCACAGCCACCCCAGCAGTGACCTGCTGGGCTCAGATGATCCTTCCACCTCAGCCTTCCAAGTAGCTGGAACTACAGGTGCGCACTACCATGCCTGGCTAATTTTTTAATTTATTGTAGAGATGAGGTCTCACCAAGTTGCCTGGGCTGTTCTTGAACCTGTGGGCTCAGGCAGTCACTTCACCTCGGTCTCCCAAAGTGCTGGAATCACAGGCTTGAGCCACCGTGCCCGGCCACAAGAAGAGATTTTTTTAAAAATTATTTTTGTTTTGTTCAATGCATAACAAATCAGAAAAGTCATGAGCTAGATCTTATTATATTTTAATTTTCACAAAGAAGTAAGGAATGAATTTGATAGTCCCTATCCCTTCTGATATTTTGAGGATGTACCTGTTGCCTTCCCTGAAGCACTTTAGTGGGGGAGATACTTGGGAGAGGGAGAAGGGAGTTGAGACATACAGGAGGTACCTTCTGTCTCCCTGTGGGCATGGTGTACCTTGTGGGAGCTGCAGGCTGTCCCAGGGTGAGTGAGAGCAGTCATCATCGTCACAGCATACTTTGGGTTGCTTATAACATTGAACTTCATGAAGTAATAGGTGTACTGGCCACGTCTAGTTAGATTTTGGCTTTTTGTAGTGGTTATAACAGTATAAACTACTAGGGAAGCTGGATATATATTCTGCCTTGGTGGCACATTAGGGACCTCACCTAAGCCCCATCACACTGTCTTAGGCTCTGGGGAAGGCTAGTATGCCTGTTTTCATGTAAATGCCTCATCTAGCTAATGTACTAGTTTTTTTATGTGACTACGAGACTGTGTTTTAAGGTCTTCGTTTTAAGGGAAGCTGGCTATTTTTTATGGACTGAATGTTTGTTCCCCAAAATTCCTATGTTGAAATCCTGATCCTCAGTGTGATGGTATTAGGGGTGAAGCCTTTAGAAAGGAATTAGATCATGAGGGAGGAGCTCTCACAAATGGGATTAAATGCCTTATCAAAGAGGTCCCAGAGAGTCCTCTTGTCTTTTCTGCCGTGTAAGGACACAGAAGAGAAGGTGCTATCTGTGAATCAGAATGCCCTCCCCAGACACGGAATTTGCTGGCACCTGGATCTAGGACTTCCCAGTCTCCAGAACTATAAGAAATAGATTTCTGTTGCGTATAACCATCTGTTGTATTCTGTTACTGCTGTTGAACTGACTAAGACACTGTTCAAACCTTCAGGTCTGATTGCTGCATATCTTGGCTTCTTACGATTCTGATACTGTCCATCGAGCATCTACTCACAAAATCCATATACATGCTATAGAAGTGGGAGGAGTGTTTCGGATAAGTAGGCTTGCCAGCAAATATAAGTCTGTATTTCCTTTTTTCTTCTGTCAGTAGCTGCATTTTTCCTTATCCTTAACTCTGTACAGTTTTATCTGGAGCATGTTTTCCCATTACTGGTGGAGTGATCCAGGAACTGGGAGTGTTAGTTTCCTCCTCTGGTGATGTCTTTTGCTCGCCATTAAAGGAACTGCTTCTGTATCCTCCCTACAGATTCCTTCAAAGGCCCACATACGTAGAAAAAAAGAAGAGTCCTTCCCTGTGGGGAAGTAAAGGAACTGCAACCCCGGCACCCCCATGGCAGGGATGTTCTTGCAGCTGGAAACTTGAATTCTCACAGTAGCTAGATATTCATACTTTGCAATAATCGAATACTTGCCAGGGTGATCTGGGAGGATGCATTTTTTTGGACAACAGTGCTGGATCTCCTACAGTCCTAATTTAAACACACAACTGCTGGACGCCTGGGAAGGCTAACAGATACCTACAGGGAGCGCCTGAGGGTCCTACAAATGAGCACTGAACACTTGCAGCCCAGGGTTGAAGTCACAGCAAGAAGCTGAATGTTTTCACCTCAGTTTTCTTCTCCTTGAATAAAATCAGAAACTTTTAAAAGCTTAGGATTAAGTGAACATACTATCTCCTGGAACATTCCTTTTGTTTCCTTTTTGGGTGTTATCAGAGAATGGCAGCTATGTGCCTGGCTGCATATGTGCCTTGACAGATCATTTTCTGATTGTTTCTCTAAATGAGTTTGCTCCCTGATAAGACAGTGCTCTCAATGCAGAGCGGCTGGCAGTGCTTTCACATTTTGCGCTGTCTAATCCTTTGTTATTCTTTCAGCTTAAAGTTTTTCAAGCCTGGCCAAGAAGCGGTGAAGTACCAGGGTCCTCGAGACTTCCAGACACTGGAAAACTGGATGCTGCAGACACTGAACGAGGTGCCCACGGTGAGCACCCCTCTCTCCCTCCCTCCCTTTCTTCCTGCTTATGTTTTTGAAGTAGTATGTAACAGGCAGAGGCCAGTCGAGGTGAATAACAAAGGTTGCCATTTTAAAGCACGCCTTTGCTTTTTTTGGAGCTCAGTGATATTATAGGTAAAGATTAAATTTAAAGAAACCTTTGTGTTATGGAATTATTCAGACATGCACAAAGAGAAAAGTCTAATGAGCTCCCAGCCCGGCAGTCACCACCATTCTGCCTGCAGAATTTGTCTCCTGGCCTTCTGCCCCTTGTTTGGTGGGGTCAGTACTTAGCCAGTGTCATTTGCATGTGGTCTCGCTTTTTTTTTTTTTTTTTTTGTTGGAATATCACTATTTCGCCCAGACTGGAGTGCAGTGGCTGCTCCCGGCCACCGCAGCCTCGGACCTGCTGGGCTCCGGCGATCCTTCCGCCTCAGCCTTCCAAGTAGCTGGAACTACAGGCGCGTGCTACCACGCCCGGCCAATTTTTTGATTTATTGTGGAGACACAATTTTACCAGGAAAAGGTAAGTGACATCTGCTTCAAGAGGAAAGTTGT
>CAUYQG010024729.1:0-18019 GCA_963574415.1 Tarsius wallacei | reverse complement strand
TTTCACAGAAACAAAGAACTAAGTATCACATGTTCTCATAAGTGGACCTTGGACAACTTTCGTAATACTGTAAGAAAAGGATTGACAGTAGCCGGAAACTGCAGGGGTGTGGGGAGGTGGGGAGGTGGGATTGGCAGTAGTGGGAATCTGCCTGGGGAAGGGGGGGCACACCTCATCAACAAGGGTACCTGCACCATGAATATTTGTATACCTGAATTGTACCCTACAATTTTAAAATAAAATAAAATAAAAAGAATTTTTACACATTAGTGATATTAGTGGTCTAGATTACACAGTTTTCCAAGTTTTCAGTTGCATTTTGAACTTGTTTATGGTATTTTTGTTCTACCTTTTAAAATTTTATGCAGTGTGGTGCATCCTAGGTGAGCAAGCAACCAACAGACACCAGGAAATGAGTGCTACATGGGAAACCATGGAAAGCTCCCTTAAGCCAAAAGGTTATACACTCAAATTAGGACCTCAGGCAGGCTGAACCCGCTAGTTGATAAGGAATATAAGGCCTGTGGTTAATCCCACAGCTTCTTTCCTCTTCCCTGCAGAAAACCTGAATGAGAGACCCCCTGCCTAGGGAGCTAGCCACATGGATAGAACTTAATCACATAGTGACTCACCCAAGAAACTGGAAGCTTGCTAAAGTTATTTATTAAGATGAACTCTACCAGCATATCAACTGTGATGTAAGCTCCAAGGGAGGTAGGATGGCAACAGTGGCAGCAGTAAAATAAGGTGAGAAAAATGTCTGGTTTGCAAAGACACTTGTTGAGAAGACCTTAACACCTGAGGGTCACACACCTCTGGTGAAGGCAATTTTCTCCTTGGAAATACTCATCAGTCTTAGGTTATAGTTTCCTGCTTGAAATCTCCCAGCACAACTTCTGACATATGAGAATCTGCCTCATCCCCCCTACACTGTTAAAACTCAAGTCTGGTATTACATGTACTGAGATGACCACGACCCTCAGATTTGAGATGATGTGAGGATACCCAGTGGAGCAAGTCTATTTACTGAAGACAGACTAAGAGCAGTGACTTCAGAATGAATAATGGACAACTGAGGAGAGTTACATGAAAAGAATGTGGGATGGAAGAGTTTCTTGGCAGTAGCCAAAAAGTGAGTGCATACAAAGAAATTTTTAGGAGGAAAATAGGATGATTGACGTCTCCACAAAGACTTAAATGCAACCATATTAACTTGGAAGAGGTTATGTTAAGATATACAGAAAAGAAAAATGAGATAACAGTGGATGATGAGATAAAACAGAATGAGCCACTGAAATGGGATGACTTTGAAGAAACTCTTGGAGGAAATATCCGCACTCTGCCATGTGATTCACCAAAATTGAGCACCCTAGCCTATTTCCATCAAAGCATCCTAGCCTCCTCATCAGATTTCCCCTAATCCCTTGAAAATGTCCTGATGGTGCTTTGTGATGTCCATGTCTCACCCCCACGGTTACCCTTGGCTGGGGGCATGGCTGGTGTGTCAAACAAAGCTCGAGGGCATGGCCCAGCACTGCCCTGGGGAGGGGTATATATAGGGCCATCGGGCATCTAGGGTAGACTGCTGAGAACTACTGACACAGGGAAGATTGCCAGGAAACCATAGGCCTCCAGCACAGTTGATGAACAACCATCCCTGAGCAACATAGAGGGGAAGAAGAAGAAGATCCCTTCTCCACCCAGACCCAGTGACAGTTTCAAAGTGAGCAATCCATCCAAGCTCCTCCTAGTCTTCCCCTTGACTCCTCCCTCTCAAGACTCTTAGCCTATTCTCACCTGGTAAAAATTGCTCTCAACCCTCATCTTGCTCATAAAGCCCCTGTTCCCACCTCCCCCATCCTCTTCCTCTGGCCCTTCTGTAATCTCCCTGTTGTGCTTCCAGGTGCCCAAGAAAGCTGCAAAGGACCCTTCAAGGAAGTTTCAGAAAAAGAGCCACTCCAAAATGCACCACTTCAAGAAAATCTAAGAAAAGGAGAGGGCCAACACCATTCGGTCACTATAACTGGCTGAATGAAAAATTCAAATCAAAATGAACCAGAGCAGGACCAAAAGAGCAGGAATAACTCCACCACCTCAACCTTGGCAGCCAGTAATTCAGAGCAGGGCAAGGGACCTCAGAAATATCTGTGAAGTCACCAGAGATAGGGCTGTTGAAAAATGGCCAACTGTATAGACAGGGAAGGATAAAAATAAAATGAACCTGTGGTGGAATGGTGTGTGTGAGTCTGTGTATTCTCTGATAGTGAAGTGGGAGGAAGGAGGGAAAAGGTGGGTGTCTGGGAAGAGAGGGAGGTGGGAATTGTAAGATTGGGATCAAATGGACAGTTCCACCATTAGCTGGACACGAAGGATAAAGAATGGGCCAGGGCTGAGCACTGAAGACAAATTCCCCCCTTAACAATTTGACCCATGGGCAAGGCAGAAGAAGACTTGGTATTTTTACCTGTGGGAGTAGGAGGAAGACCCATAGGGTGAGAGGTATGATGTCTGGAGTGACAGTGACACTCTCAAAAAAAAAAAAAAAGGCAGACAAGGCAATCACCTGTAAGCCACCTACCTCATCATGGTGCTTGCTGTATCCTACCCTATGATATAAGCAACTGATAGCCCTTGAAAAACCCCAAACATCTCACTATACTAAAATTTAGTTCAAATACCTGAAATAATGGTGTCTATTAGGTCATTCACCCAACACTGATTATGAAACTTTCTTGCTAAGAAACTTGGGTGGAGCAGAGGCTGAACAAGGGTGGGACCGTGAGAGTTATCTGCATTTAGTGCAGGCAATGAAGTAGAGTATTATTTGCAGAGAGATTTTGTTTGTTTGTTTGTGTTAAATACAAACACAAAACCAAAAATAAGCCAGTCCTGCTTTTATTATCACTTTCATACTCCAGCATATAGAATGCAGTCTTAATAACAATTTTAATACTTTTGTCTAATTCTAAAATCTGTCAGTTTGGGATCAGTTTTCATTTCTTGAGATAGATATTTTTGGGGGGTGTGTCCCAACTCTACCCTTAAGTAGCCACATGTAAATGTAAATTACTTATCACATTGAACTTCACTTTGTTTATCTGTTAAATGGGAAATGTCAGTGGTACTTCACAATGGTCACTTCTTTATTCAGCAGGTATATCTAAAGGGTTTCCTTCATGTGGAACTAAACATGGAATACAGGCATAAAAGCTATCAGTTATAATAAAGAGATATAGGTACTACTGCAGAGATGGGCGAAAGTAGCTCCAAGAAGGAATGTCTACCCTAGACAAGAGGGATCAAAGACTTTCTGGGGAGAAGTATTGTTTAATGGCACATGTGAAGGATGGTAAAAGGTGACCCAGAGGAAGAGGAGCAGACTGCAGGAGATAACAAATAATCCTATTATGAGATGTGTACGTTGTACCAGGTACGATAGTAAAAGTATCTCTCCTACCAAGATACTTGGTTTACTGGATAGATATTTTCTGTAACTCCCTTACAGTTACATATGGTCATGAGACTAAGTTCTTGCCAATAGACTTTGAGAAGTGATGTGTTAATTTCTGGGCCTGGGCTTTTCAGTCATTTATTTCTCAATGACATATTTTTCTTCCTTCCTAAGTGCTAAATAGGAATGTGGCCAAGACCCAACTTCAGTCATGCTAGGGCAGGGGTAAGAGGTAGGCAGAGTTTTGGTGGTTGTTGTTGTTTGGGTTTTGGGGGTACAAATGCATATTTGTTATATGGTCATATTGTGTAGTGGTGGGGATTGGACCTCAGGTGGTCCATTCCCCAGATAGGGAACATTGTGCCCTGTAGGCAGTTTCAGAACCTTAACTCCCTTGCCCCCTCCCTCTCCCCCCTTTTGGTTTCTATTATTCTCATATTTGTGATCATTTAGCTCCCACATATGAATGAGAACATGCAGTGTTTGGTTTTCTGTTTCTGAGTCAGTTCGCTTAGGATGATGATCGCCAACCAATCAGCAAGAAAAAAGCAAATAACCCCCTTAAAAAGGGAGCAAACAACATGAACAGATGTCTGTCAAAAGACAATCAAATGGCCAACAAACATATGAGAAAATCAAACTCATCATTGGGGAAACGCAAATTAAAACCACAATGAGATGCCACCTTACACCGTCAGAAGGGTCATTATTAAAAAATCAAAAGACAATAGATGCTGACACAGATGTGGAGAAAAGGGAACACCTATAAACTGTTGGTGGGAGTGTAAATTAGTACAACCTCTTTGGAAAGTAGTATGGAGATACTCAAATAACTAAAAGTAGATCCACCAATTGATCCAGCAATCCCACTACTAGGAATTTACCCTAAGGAACAGAGGTTATTACATAAAAAGGCACCTGCACTCGCATGTTCCACAATTGCAAAGATGTAGAATCAACTTAAATGTCCACCAACAAATCAGTGGATAATGAAAATGTGGTATATATACACCATGGAATACTATGCAGCCATACAAAATAATGAAATTATGTCATTTGTAGCAACAGAATAGTTATTTTTATTTTAATTTGTAATTGTATTTTTAAATTTCTATTTTGTCTTAGTATTCTCAAGCTGCTATAACAAAATGCCATAAGCTGGGTGTCTTATAAAGAACAGAAATTTATTTCTCATTGTTCTGGAAGTTGGGAAGTCCGAAATCAATGCACCTGCAGATTTGGTGACTAGTGAGGGTCCTCTTCCTGATTTCTAGTCAGCTGTCTTCCTGCTGTGTCCTCACATAGTGGAAAGGGTAAGGGGTCTTCTCAGGAGCCTCTTTTATAAGGGCGCTTATCCCATGCATAAAGGCTCCACCCTCGTGGCCTTATCACATCTCAAAGGCCCCACTTCTTAATACCATCACCTTAGGTGTTAGAATTTCAACTTATGAATTTTAGGGAGATCCATATTCAGTCTATTGCTCTTACCTTACTTAGTGAGGTTAAACAACTTGAGTAGGGCTGAGGTCTTATTCTATATCTTACTTACTAATTGTCTGCTCATGTGGCTTTTCACATGTTTCTATTAGGTTTTGGGTTCTTTTTCCAAAAATGTGTCAGTCTTTACATATTAAGGATATTAGCCTTCTAAGCTACAAATATTTGCAACCCTGAACATGACAAATATTTTTCCAGTTTGTCAATTGTCTTTTGATTTCACTCGTGATGTGTTTTGTTTTCCTTTGCAAACTTTAAGAAATGTGATGCATCTTAAGTGAGTAAGCAGCCAGTGGACACAAGGATGTAAGTGCGGCATAGGACAGCCTAGGAAGCCTGCTATGCCAAACAGTTGTGTGCTCAGGTGAGGACCACAAGCTAGTTAAACTTGCTAGTCAATTAGGAACCTAAGGCCTGGGGTGAACACCACTACACTCTTTCCTCCAGGTTTCATAAACCCAAATAAAAGACTCTCTACCTAGGGAGCTATATGAACAGGACTTGATCACACACTGTCTCTCCCAGAAAGCTGGAAGCTTATTAAAGCCAGAGCTGGCTTCATAAGCATGCAACATATGCACTCATACAAGGTCTCATGCTTAGAAGGCTCTATGTACTTAGTTAAATGCTCTGCTGTAGGAGTCTCAAATTTGTAGCAAATTTTTAACAGGATTCACATTTTCTTTTTCTTTTTTTCTCTCTTAATAGACCTCCCACAGAAACAAAAAACTAAGTATCACATGTTCTCACTCATATAGTAGACCTTGATCATCCAACGTATTACCACAAGAAAATGACTGACAGTGGTGGGAAACTATGGGGGGGGAGGGGGAGAGCGATGGGATTAATGGTGGTAAATCTCTGTCTGGGGATGGGGAGACACCTCTTATCAACAAGGGTGCCTGAACGAAGCATTTTTGTATACCTAACCCCTAACTGTACCCCACAATACCATAAAATTAAAATAAATAAATAAATAAATAAATAAAAAGAAACACATCTTAGTAGATTCCACTTCATGTTGTACTGAATTTGTATTTTCTCAATCTCTTTTTCCCCATATTCATATGCCTAGTTCTTCCACACAATCTATAGAGGTTAATTCTTCAATTATTTCAAATTCAGCACTAACTTTCCAAATATAAAACAACAGTTGAGCAGCATCAATAACATTGTTAACTCTCCAAGAGCCAAGAAAAATCACATTTGCTTTGTTTTAAATAGACTATTGTTGTTGCTCCCATTTTTTCCAACTTTGTAAGAAACTACTTCTCATCAAAAGGCTAGTTGTTTTAAATAAGCTTATTGTCAATGGGCACCTTTCTTTGGCTGCTGCAATAAAATATGATTTAATTATCTTTCTGTTGATAATTAGTTCTCCTTAATTAGCTAACAAATGAGCTATGTGAAAACCGACTTTGCAACCTCATTTTATTTTTCATTTTTGTGAAGAAATTCTGCTTGTTAAGATATTCTGTTTCAAATGTTCTAATTTTTCTGACTGTGACTAACCTGCAAATTAGGAATCCTCATTTAGCACAGCTATAGTATTACTGCATAAAAAACACAATGGTTTGCCATCTGATTCAATAAAATAACTCACACTCTACATGCCTTAAAAGCGTGACACTTGAAGTCCACTTCTCTTTTGATACAGTGAGTGAGTGTGCATTGGTAATAAAAAATAATATGTCATGGTATAGTGATTTCTGTGACAACTGATATACTCTGGAGTTATGACTATGCTACTGCTATTTGTAGTGTGGAGGACAACAATGCAAAGCATTGAGAGAGTCGCATGCTGTCTCTGTCACATCAAACTGAATCCATCTTTGTAGAGCAAAAGCAACCAAATGAGTTGATTACATTCCAATAAAATTTGCTGGACACAGAAATGTGAATTCTATGTAATGTTCACATGTCACAAAATATTATTTTCCTTTTGATTTGATTTTTTTAAACCATTCTTGGCTTGTAGGCCATACAAAAATAGGAGCCTTGAAGGTTGTAGCCTGTTAATCTCTGTAGGGCAATCCTAGAACTCCTTAGGGTCATGCTTCCCATCTTTAGGGGTAATTCTATCTAGTAAAAGAGAGAATTATGCAGAGACAAGCCAAGGGATATGTGTGTGTGTGCATGTGAGTGTGTGTGTATGAGAGAGAGAGAGAGAGAGAGAGAGAGAGAGAGAGCGCTAATGGTTATTGAATTCCCAGATCTAGTTCCTGAGGTCCCAGTTTCTGTTGCTCTTCCTTTGAGTGTGTGAATTAGTCCATACCCTTCTTTTTCAGTGGCAGACTAGGGTGATTTTTGTCATTTGTAGCTGTCAATGTCCTAACATAACAACTGAAGTTAACAATTGCCAACAACCTTAGATTAGGTGAAGAAGTTTGCTTCTCAAATGCTACCAGAGACACATCTTAGTAATGTCACACCTGAGGGATCCATTATACTAATACTAGAGGGGACCTCAAAAAACAGAATTTATTTATTAAAAAGTTGTATATTTATTTGTACATGATTAAACTTAAGTCACCTCCAAGGTATTCTTAGTTTGATGCAATATACCTATCAAAATGCTCTTTCCACTGCTTAAAACAGTTTTTGAACTCATCAGTTTTGACGTCTTTTAGTACTTCTGCCATTTTTTGTTTCACCTCTTCCAGATGGGCAAAACGTTTGCCTTTGAGGACTTTTTTCATCTGGGGAAACAAAAAAAGTCACTCGAGGTGAGATAAGGTGAATAGGAAGGTAGGGCACTGGGGTCATGCTGTTTTGGGTCAGAAACTGCTGAACACTCAGCATTGTGTGGGCAGGTGTGCTCCTAAATCACTCATCATGAAATTGGCAAACATGTTGAAAGAATCTTGAAAAAAAATTCACTGAAGCTGAACGCTGCCTTTCACAACAGCGCTAGCTAGAACACAGATGCCAAAGGGTTCCTAGAACACTTAAACTAGTGGGAGAAGCCTGCACTACAAGAGGTTTGTCCTTCAAGAGATAATTCCGGTTTTTTGGTTTTTGGGTTTTGTTTTTTTTTGCAGGGGAGTCCACCTGTATAATGAAAAACTGATTAAAGGGTGAGGAGAATCAATGTGACATTTCTCTTGGTGACTGACTTTCTTATTACACTAACCTCTAAATCACAACTTGTAGTTTTGAAGCATTTGCTATATGCAACAATCCTTTTAAAGTGAAACACTAGTCTAAATTACTAAAGAAGGCTTAAACTTATTTTTCACGCTGACATGATTGTGTATGGTTCTCTTCTCAATGGAAGAAGACATAAGAATGCAGGAATCAGAAGAAAGCTTGAATGTTGCAGACTGTCACCAAAAGCATTTAGGCTTCATGTCTGTGATTCGCTTTACATTGGACAATATACGTAAGTCACAATACTATGCTATGCCTCTTTTTTCCAAAGAAAGAATGTTTAATAAGGATGAAAGAAGAGTCTGAGGTTGAACTTCTCATAAAAGTAGCCACAATTAAGCAATTTAATCAGATATGCATAGCTTTAATTCTATAAAGCTCCATGAAGGTTATCAAGCCAATTAAATCAAACTTTTAAGTAACCGCTCACACAAATTGAGAAGGGAATGGTATGGTGTTGCAGTCTACTATCCAGGGCTCTTATTTCTTTATGGTTCTGACATTGCCTTCATTTCAGCAAATCACAAAGCAAACGACCATCTGCATCAGACAAAATAATTCAGAGGAATTTCTTCTGGGAGATTTTGACAGATACTTTTGAGAAGACCTTGGTGGATAGTTTAGTCTTCTATTTTTTTAAGTGTAAGAACACATTGAGTGCAGCAGGAGAGAATACCAAAGAGCAGATTAACATTGCTGTCACATAATCACAAGTTCTAGGAGCTCAGTCTCCTACCACTTTATAGTGAGCATAGAAGACAAAAGAAATCGTCTTGTTTTGAATTGTGGTATGCTACATAAAACATAAAACTGACCATTGTAACCATTTTAGTAGTACAGTTCAGCGCCATTAAGTACATTCACGCTGTCATACGATCACCACCACCATCCATCTCCAGAACATTTTCAACTTCCCAAACTGAAACTCTCTACCACTAAACCACAGCTCCCCAGCCCCCCGCACTTGCCCCTGACAATTACCATCATTCTTCCTGTTGCTACGAGTCTGCCCACTCTAGATACCTCATAGAAGCAGAATTATGCAATATTTGTCCTTGATGACAGGTATATTTCACTGAGTATAATGTCCTCAAGGTTCATCCGTGTTGCAGCATGTGCCAGAATTTTAAGGCTGGATAATACTCCATTGTATGTTTATCCCACATTTTGTTTATCCCTTCATCCACTGATGGACCCTTGGGTAATTTTTACTTTAATTTTATTTAGAAATTAGCCTGGGAATATCTCTCTTGAAGACCTCCTTTTTCAGTATAAATTTCCCTCTAGCTAACTCAGCACTGGGAAACAGTTTCTTCTGGCATGTGGACAAAGGCCCTTGGCTTTCTTGACCTGCCAGTCTATCAGTGCTTCTCATTTCCCCTTGAACTTATAAACTAGGCTTACCTGTCTTTAAGATGAACCAACTTACAGCCACCTACCCTGATTCTTCCTTGCTTTCTCCCTCTCCAGTCTATGTGTCATTCTGCTAAGTCACTCCAGTTTTATCCCACTGATGTTTAAAAATGGTCCCATCTCATCCTTGAGATCTGTACATGCCCTCAAGATGGAGATTTGCTACTGTCACAAGACCTCTGCTTCTCCCCTATATCGGCAATGTGAGAGCTAGTATAAGGCTGCATACGAAGTATGACAGTAAAGGAGCTGACTTCTGCACGTCTGTCTAGATGAACATTGTCCTTCAAAATGATCACCTTCCTAGAACGTTTGTGAAACTGTCCTTACATCAACTTATGAGTTTTACGGCTTTACCGTCTCAGGGTGCTTTCATGGCTGATTACCTCCTCTGCTTTTGACTCAATTCGGTCACATCCCACGTTCCCTGACGCTGTCCTTGACTGTGGGTCCAGACAGAAAATTAGAAGTAGAGGACGCGAGGAGGCCGACCAGCATGTCAGTTTATTTTGTGCATCAGCTGCTTGTCTGCTCAAAGGGCCTTAGTAAGTGATAACTGGTTGTGCACCAGAAAGCCCAATTAGAGCAAATCCAATTGCTGTGACTCCAGAGCCCAGAGGCGCACAGGGAAGCCATGTTCTTTCTCTCTTTCCCCTAGCTTCTCACTGAATCACTACACCCCATTCTCACTGCCGGCCACATACACCATGTATGGTTGTGCAGGTTGTGCACGGACCAAAGGCATACTATCATAGAAACATAGAAAAATATGTGTATATTTGCTATGACAATTTCCAGAAGAAGTAAGAAGTTTATGGGGGGCATCTTTTTGACAAAATGGACTAGAGCCAACTCTGCATTTAAATATACCATGCTTGCATACCTTAACGTATCATATGGTCTGAGAGCATGATTTAGTAGTGCCTAATACCCAATCCACAATTAACTGAGTAATTGTCTTATCACGCAGTGCTCTGAACAAAGCCCAGGGTTGGTCTTAAAGAACTCATTATTAATGGGTTAAGGCTCAGCTCATTGGTTATTAGAGTCCAGAATACAGCACTGGCTTTAGACTAGACAAGGAAGATTACTGCTCACATGATATGGTGGAGGGGGGGTTGCTCAAAATTAGTCCCTGCGTGGGTAATTTTTTGTACTTAAAATTCACCATAAAATTATTGAACTGGAGGGAACTTTGCAGGTAGAACAAGGAAGACCAAGGAGTCACAGTTCTCCCAGTCCCTGTCCCACCTCACCTCAACCACACCAGCATTTCCAATTTCACAGCACCTTCCCCCATGCTGGATGCAGGAGCCCTTCCAAACACAGACCTTCAGGCAAGCCCTACATGTCTACTGCAGTCGGTATGCATTTGAAACCTATCTGCCATCTTTGAATTCTAGTCCACGAGACTCACTAAAAAGCAAACACCTGGAGGAAAAATGCCTTCAGTCTTCACTGAGAAGACCTCAGGAGGACATGTCACCTGGCTTGCAACACGAGAGTGCTGTTGAATCAGTCGGTCTCCCCTTTGACCTCTCTGATCAACCAGAACTCCTATTGTTTGACTCCCAAAATAACCCTAAATTTATTTTCGAACCTCCTTCCACGACCGCTGGTTTATCCTAATTCTGCCCTCCTGCTCCAGGGCAGCGGCCTCTTTGCCAGGGGCCTCTCTTGAGACTGTGCCCACTCCAGCCGAGCCAGTGTCCAGAAACCCGCCTGGACCCTGGGAGCAGCTGCTTGGGATGGACAGCCATGCCCCACTGCCTGCAAGTCAGTGACAAGACTCCTGTCCTGGTCAGGCTGAAGAAAATATCTTAAGGTGACAACCAGGTACTTCTTAGGGAAAGCTTAGGTATTTCTCAGAAGAATGCTTTTATTAGCAGGTTTAGATGGGGAAGGTAAGGTTAGCATGCGGACTCAACGAGGGAGGACAAACTGTACCGCAGAGGAATGAACAGGAATTCCAGGGTTGGGGACGAATGAGAACACAGAAAGAGGAGAAGCAAGAGGGGTGGGTGTGTATGTGTGTGTGTGTGTGTGTGTATGGGGAAGGAATAGAAGCCTGCACAGAGCCATCCGAGTGGTCAAGTGGTCAGAGAATCTTGCGTGACGCTGCTGTGCCTGCCCACCAGAGTTGAGCAATTTAGTAAGCAGCTGGCAGGCATTGGGAGCCAGGTCTCTGGCTACGAGAGTGAGACGTTACAGACAAGCAAGGGAGAGGCCAGGATGAGCCATCCAATCAACAGACACATCAGTAGGCACTCCTGTGTATGGACACAGATGGTCATCTACAGAAATTTTTATTTTATTTGTTTTATTTTATTTTATTTATTTGAGTCAGGGTCTCACTCTGTCACCCAGACTGGAGTAGAGTGGCAAGATCATGGCTCACTGCAGCCTTGACTTCCTAGGCTCAGGCGATCCTCCTGCTTCAGCCTCCCAAGTAGCAGGGACTACAGGTACATGCCCCCATGCCTGGCTAATTTTATTTTTGGAGAGATGAGGTCTCACTATGTTGCCCAGGCTAGTCTAGAACTCCTAGGCTCAAGCAATCCTCCCACCTCGGTCTCCCAAAGTGCTGGGATTACAGGTGTGTACCACTGCACCTAGCCACAGAAGCACTAACTGATATGTGTGCATACACAGGTCAGTACACACACACACATTTCCTTGCTCTGTCCGCTAAGGAGACCCAGAAGCAACAACACTCTAGTCGTCCCAGCACACTCAGCGCCCAGATCTTGGTTTCCAATACCACCTTCCAGCCAAAGGAACCTTGGAGAAGTGGCTGACTCCAGGCCTGGGGCAGGGAATACAGAAGATGAGCTTGGAGATTCTCGTAGTGCTAGAAAGTACGAAAACGCTTTTAAAACAAACCAGAAGCTCCACAATGGTGGGAGTATGTCAAAGGGATGCATGAGCTAACTGAGAGCACTGCCAGTAACATAAGCTGGGACAATCGAAGTGACTAAGTAAAGTGGTAATGTATTATGACTCAGAGTATAAGATAAATACCCATGAGTCTATACAAACAAATGACGGAATAAACTAATAACGGGAGAAAAGAGACACACACCTGTGCAGAATTCCAGACAACTTACCTGCATAAGGAGGGAGAGCACAGTTTCTCGCTCCCCAAGTTTGATGACAACCCTGATGAGGTCAAAGTCAACTGGAGTTGCATTTGTTAGGTTTCTCCACTGGGAAGTTATTCTATTTTTCGTCCTTGGAAGGGAGTCTGTGCAGAGTGACTTCCTTCTTCCTTCCAAGGACGAAAAATAGAATAACTTCCCAGTGGAGAAACCTAACAAATCCAACTCCAGTTGACCTTGACCCCATCAGGGTTGACAGCAACAGTCACAAGTCGTGGGGACTTGATATGAAGTGACGAAAATCACCTCTGAATGCAAGATGTTAAAGGGAGTGGAAATGGGGCCTGTGGGAGCTCTCTGCACCATCTTTTCAAGATTCCTGTAAATCTGAAAGTGTTCAAAATAAGAAAGTCTATTTTTCAAAAGGCTTTTGGAAATAGGAATGTTACATTCGCAGTTTCGAGTTGTTTATGTGGCTCTGATATAAAGCCCATCTGTCTCCCCAAACCTGTGGGCAGATCTTGTGCACTCACTCATCCTTGGGTGATGGTGAGGCGGGGAAATGAAGCCGTAGAACAGCGAGGCCTACCTCCCGTCAATCCCTCTCCTGAGACCCAGGGGAGAGGAGTCATATCCTCCAGAAAAGAACTCCGGTGCAGGCAGGATTGTCACTTGCCTGCAGGAAAGCCCCCGTGGCTATGGCAGAGCTGACAATTCCCAAAGAGCAGCTTCATGGCAGATAGCCTGGAGGAGACCTGAGACCAGTCCTCCCTTCTCACATTTCCTAGAGGAAGACGCATGGTTCAAGGTCCAATCAGGAAAACTGCTTAAGTATTTCAAACAGAAGGAATTTAATGCAGGGGTCTGGTTCCAAAGACGTCGGCAAGGTTAAGAAGAGTTGAAAGAAGAAGAGAGATTCTGCAGGAGCAAAACAGAACGCAGCAATCCTGAGACCAGAAGCTGTGAGTGTCTGCGCATGGCCAGCTCTGCGCCAGCCAGAAGAGAGGCCCTGATCATCATCATGGTGGACCTCTGAAAAGAGGCTGCCTCCCTTGGGATCGCTGGAGTCCAGCCACTGGCAGCAGCCACACTGGAAGAGTCAGGCGCAAAAGCATCTCTCTTCTGCCACTTGATCTCCACCAAGGCCTACTCTTGGCAGACTCTAACAGGAAGCCTGGGAGGTGCAGTGTGCACACTCCGCGCCCAGCAGCGTCAGAACAGAGAACAAAGGAACAGAAGGAGCTGAGACCGCTGGGAGTAGCCGGCAAAGTAGGTAATCCTAGGTGAGGGTGTGATCAATGCTTGCTTTGTACTGACCCTCAAGGCCTTTCCTTTCCAACATCACTGATGCCTTTGCCTCTTGTTCTCTGCTCCTCCAGCCAAAGATCCCCACTGTCCCTAGGGAGGCCTTCCCCGCCTCAGCACCCTTGCCTTTGGTGTTTTCTGAGATGCCCCTGTTTGATATGTATGAGTCAAAATTCTTGCTGCATCCTTCCCGGTTCAGTTCATGTAGGCCTTACTCTGCAAAGCTTTCTCTCTTGTACTGTTTTCACCTGGAAGCACCGGTGTGCTACTTAAAAAAAAAAAAAAAAAATTCCTCATGTGTAGAATGACTGCTCATTCTCATGGTGTAAATACTCCCACAGGAAGAGTTGCTACCAGTCAGCTCTTGTGAACCTGTACTGGGGTCCCAGCATGGCCAGCCACACTCTCTGGCCTGGAAACGTGTCTCTCTTCTGTGAAGTTCCTTAGCCAGGCATCCTATCCGGCCCCACAGCAAGCACTCACCACATTCTGCCATGAATGGTCACTGTTTCTGCACAAGTCTTCACTCTCCCACCAAAGAGCACACAGGGAAAGGTGTGGCTTAACACCCCAGGCCTACACTCACAGTTGTGCTGGGTAACTCAGTCACTTACCAAACCAAGGAACTGGGAGCCATGTCACCTACCAAGTGCTGGCATGGTGACAAACTCTCAGAGTCCCAGTTTCCTCATCTATGAAGGTTGACAGCAATGTACATTAGTACCACAGTTAAGGAAAACAGTATAGAGCTTCCTCAAAATATTAAACATAGAACTACCCCATGACCCAACAATTCTACTTCCCAAAGAGTTGAAAGCCAGTCACAAAGGGATATCTGTACACCCAAGTTCATAGCAGTATTCTTCACAGTGGCCAAAAGGTGGAAGCAACCCCAGTGTCCATCGACAGATGAATGAATAAAGAAAACATGGCCTATCTACACAATTCAGTTTTAAAAAAGGAGGAAATCCTGTCATTTGAGACAATGTGAATGAACCTGGACGGCATTGTATTCAGCAAAATAAGCACAGCTTAGAAAGTACAGAAAGTCAAACAGCGCATGCTTCACACAATGCGGAATATAAAAACGTCAAACTCATGGAAGCAGAGAGTAGATGGCGGTTATCGAGCGCTGGGGGTTGGGAGACTGGGAAGATACCGGTCAAAGGAAACACATTTTCAGTGGGGTAGAAGGAATTAGTTCAAGAGATCCATTGTATAACACGGTGACTGTAGTTAATAACAATACATCGTAAACTTGAAAATTGCTAAGAGAGATTTTAAATGTTCTCACCACAGGTGTGTGAAGTAAGGAAATGTTAACTACTGGTTTGAGCCATCCCACAATGTATATATATTAAAACATCATGGTGTACGTCATAAGTATATGTACAACTTTTACTTGTCCATTTAAAAATGAATTTTGGCCGGGTTCAGTGGCTCAACCTGTAATCCCGCACCTTGGGAGGCCGAGGTGAGTGGATTGCCTGAGCCCGCGGGTTTGAGACCCACCCGGGCAACTTGGCGAGAACTCATCTCTACAATAAATCAAAAAATTAGCCGGGCGTGGTAGCACGCGCCTGTGATTCCGGCTCCTTGGAAGGCTGAGGCGGAAGGATCGCCGGAGCCCAACAAGTCGAGGCTGCAGTGGCCGGGAGCAGCCACTGCACTCCAGCCTGGGAGACAGAGAGAGACTCCAACTCAAAAAAAAAAAAGAATTTTAAAAGTATCTATTTTGTAAGTCAGCAGCAACCACACTTACCCTGCCCCAGAGGGCTGCTACAAGAATTAAGTGAGATAGCAGTGAAAGCGCCTTGGATCACAGTCCCTGGCTCACCGTAGAGGTTGAATGCCTGTTCCTCCTCCTCTCTCTTCCTTAGGCTTTGAACGCTCTAGGAGAGAAGCCGTATTATGATTCATTTTTAAATTACCCTGTCAAGAACACTGCCTTGTAACTTGTAATTACTCAAAAATATTGTGGACATACGCACTGGAAGAACTAGGGGGTTGCTAGCATGGGGCCCAAGGCCTGAGCACAGAACCTGCTGGGGAAGTGGGACTAGACAGGAGAGACAGCAAGGAGGGAGACACAGGCAGATGGCGCAACTGACACCCGTGGGCCTCAGAAGCACTCGGAGGGCCTCTTTGGCATCTCCTGTCACCCAGCCTTCTTTCCTCCACTGGGCACACACTCTTGCTTACTCTCTAATTCTGGCTGTGGTCGAGCTGGACACCGAGGTCTTGGGACACACACTGCCTTCTGGGTGGCAATAACGACTGCAACAGCTACCTTAACTGCAGCTGCTAATGGCATTTCCATGTACTTACTCCAGTGGGACAGAAGTTGGCCGTGGTGTCTGGCAGCAGAAAATATGCTCAGCTCGGAACTCCGGGCGTAAGAAGTTTTGTCTAGAAAGGGCAAATACCTCACAACTTCTGGCCTTTCAACTTGATAGGACACCTATGAACTAAACGCCACTGTACACCTACAGTGCTTGAAATCCGTCTGGAAGCTTCGAACCGATTTTGCGGGTAGGTCAGGAGTCAACAGTCTTTCCTTCCACGCTTCTCGCCTGTCATCTAAAAACTGTGAATCGTGGAATGGGAAGAGCCTAGAGCCCCACTTTTTTAGTTACTTCTCTTTTCAAAAACCAGAGACCTGAAATGTCAACGATGAACTAAGATGCACAGACAAAAATCCATTTGTTCCAGACAGGTCTGCTCTGGGGGCCTGGCCCTTCTGGGAACCCAGGCCTGGAGCTACCATGCCCAGCAGTTTGTCACCTGGCAGCTGCCTTGGATACTAGAGACAGGGGCTGGGCTTCTTGAACAAGGGCCACTCCAGCGGTGGGCAGCAGGAATAGCAGAGCAGCTCGACCGTTAGCCAAACTCCTCAGCCTATTTGCTCCTCCTCATCTGGAGAGGTACCACGAGGTGAAGTTGCATCAGTATCACAGCTGTGTAGTTTGACTCCTAAAGATGTGGCATATTACTGTCTTGGTTTGTTGCTAGTTGTGATACTTATCTCTCTTGGAGGTTTCCATTAAAGCGAAAAGAGGGCATTTGAGCTTAGCAAGATGGTCTGGGGTTTGCAGAAGTTGGAGACCCTGCTGCCACCTCCCATTTCCCCAGATGGCTGAAAATCGGGGCTCGGAGCCTGCAGCTACCAAGCCCTTTCGGGGTCTCTTTTGACTTGCCATCACACAAATCCGTGGATCTTTTTTTCTTCTAAGGAACTTCTGCGGATCCCACGATGAGCTTCTGATACCTGCGGGTCTCTTGACAGACTGACTCGCTTGCAGAAGGCATTTCATAAAGCTTCCTGAAGGAAAAAGTTCAGGTGCCTGCTGTGCAATCAGGCCAGCACCGCAATTCACCCGCACGAACTCGAGAAAAAGATGAGGACGCAACAGGGTCCCACGTTCAGGGCTTTTCTAAGGCAGAGGCGGTTCGATACCCTCTTCTTTCCTTTTCCCAGTTCATCCTAAATTTATAGGGTTCGCTTCACTTTTTATAATAAAAGACCTTTTATTTTTAAGAGAAAGACATCCCCGGTGCTCACAGCAGAGGAGAGAACTCAGCCCGTCTGACTTTGGCAGCGTTTAGATTTGATCACCCTCGCCCCAGGGGCCAACAAAACAGCCCCGAGAGCTGGTCCACGTGCTTCTGTTTTCGAGACAGGGTCTCCCTCCGTCGTCCGGGCTGCGGGGCAGCGCTGCGGTCCCAGCTCGCCGCAGCCTCGAACTCCTGGGCCGCAGCGGTCCTCCCGCCCCGCCTCCCCAGCGGCTGGGTCTGCAGGCGCGGGCCACCGCGCCCGGCTGCGCGGTGTCTACGGGAGGCATTCAAAGGGCCTCGAAGGCACAGCCCTCCGCGTCGCGGCAGCCCCGGCGCGCCCATCGCGGCCGCGCGGCGGGCGGAGCTCGGAAGCCCGGCGGCCGCAGGCCCGCCTCGGCGCCCACACGCCCCCCGCGCCCGGCACCGCCCCGCCGCGCCGCTCCGGCCCCACGGCGGGATGGACAGCCATGCCCCACTGCCTGCAAGTCAGTGACAAGACTCCTGTCCTGGTCAGGCTGAAGAAAATATCTTAAGGTGACAACCAGGTACT
>CAUYQG010024726.1:0-14206 GCA_963574415.1 Tarsius wallacei | reverse complement strand
CGACCATCCTTGGGTGCAACACAAGCTGTCCTTTATAAATGGAAGGTCCAGCAGCTGGGCAGGAAGTTCCCTGTGGGGAGGAAGAGAGCCAGCGGGAGGCCAGCCTGGGGAGGAGAGGGAGGGTGGAGAAGGCTCACCGGGACGCTGTCACTCACTCGCAGCCCCACTCAGAATGGAATTTCACATGTCCCTCATCTCCTTCCTGGGGTAGGCTTGTCTTCACCCCCATCCTCTCCCCCACTGCACCTCAGGCAACAGTAAGCCAGAGGAATACACAGGGACTTTACATAGGTGGAGAAAGGACACACTTTCCCATACTTTATTTTTCAAATTTATTATTATTATTTTCTGAGTCAGAGTTCTACTCTGTCACCCAGTCTGGAGGAGTGGCATGATCATGGCTCACTGCTGTCTCGACCTCCTGGGCACAAGAGATCCTCTCGCTTCAGCCTCCCTAGCAGCTGGGACTACAGGTGTGCACCACCATGCCTGGCTAATTTTTTTATTCTTTTTTTTTTTAAATAGAGACAAGGTTTCACGATGTTGCCCAGGCTGGTCTTGAATTCCTGGGCTCAAGCAATCCTCCCACCTCGGCCTCCCAAAGTGCTGGGATGACATACATGAATGAGCCACAGTGCCTGGCCTTTTCTTATACTTTAAAAAGGGGGGCCATATTAGCAAGAAAGTGCTCTGTTTGTCTTTAGAGGGCTCACTGTGAGGATGGACCACAAAGGACCACCATCCTTCTCTCTCCTTATGCAGTAGGTGAGCTCACTCTATTTTTCTCGGCTCCAGCTTTACCAAGGGCAAAACGTGATGGAACCCAGTGACCCTGAGGGATGAGAAAAGAGTGAAGTAACAGAGGGGATTAAAGGAGAGAAGAGGACAAAGAGGAGGCCAGAGAAGGGAGGCCAGAGAGAAGATTCCTTCACACCCACAGGAAACGGATTCCATACGGAATGGTCATTGTCTTAAGGAACCGTCTTCACTGTCTTCAAGAGATTGTGTATGTGCTCGATGCTGAAACCATACGATTTTCTTTCTGGGACTGGACTCTACTTTCCTGACTTTTCAAATACAGTATTAAGGAGAGTGGTGGGGTTGTCACCACAAGTCTGAGGGTTTACAGCAAATTGAAATCTGATCCACATAGGCCCAGGGAAGGTTCTATAGAAGAGAGGTGGACAGGATGCTTTGAACCTTGGCTGGAACTAGATTCATGGGGTCAGGATTACGATACAGAACAAAGGTACTGTGGAGAACACGCAAGTGCTCACCACGTCCCAGAAGTTTCCCCTAACATGAGGCAACACGAAGAATTCCATCAGTAGATACACACCTTGACCTCCTGGCCCTGATCTCTAAGCATGTGTGTTCTTCCATAGTTGCCATTACAGTGATTTTAGTTTTCTCATTTGACTTGCATAGTCTTAAGGTTTTACAGCTTTCAAGTTATCGTAAGTGACCTAAATTACTTGTACATCTTTCCTCTTTTTTCTTCTATTATTATTAATGAAGCAATGAACAACTTTATGCACATAGCATTTTGCTACTTACAACCTTAGATTATCTATTCCAAATGAGCTAAAAAAAAAAGAACACTTATTACCAAGAGTAACAGTGAGGACATTTTCCCTCTGGCAAGATGTGTAATAATTTAACCACATGTATTCTTCCACCCAATTTGAATGGAGAATCACAGAATTACAAGTGTCTTTTTAACCCTCCCTCTACTGTGAAACACATTTAACTAGGCTACACTTCCTTGATTTAATGCTGGTAATTTGCTAGCACCAACTGAGAGTGAAACTGCAAATTACTCAAAGACAACAGCAATTCCTGAATTGCAGCGTTTCCAGAGTTCAAGTCTAAGAGTTATAGTTTAACAATAGCATTATGACATAAATGATAAAAATTATCATTAAGCACAACTTTAATTTGTTTATTTATCTATGGTAAAAACAGGATACATTGATACAACTTCAAATCCTGATATTCAAGAATATTTGAGTAGATAATCCAATTCTGTAATTTATCTTATCCCCAGCAGGTGGCAGTGTTGCTCGCGGTTGCAGTCCCTGAGAGGCTGGAAGAGTCTGGCTTCCAGAACACAGGTGGATGGTCAACCTTGGACAAAATGAAACATGGGCAGTTCTTGCATTAGAAGGAAACAGTCCTTGGTGCATCACTAAGAACTCTTCAAACTACTTATTACACTGAATTAGGTTTACTTTGAAAAAAACTTAACTTTTCCCCCCAGGCCACTATCCTCCTACAAATGTATGTTGGTTCCTTTTTGATTATTGAAAAAGTCTTACATCCTTAACTTAAAAATTAAAAGCTTTCATCTACGGATTCCAATTTACTTACCCATCTGTGGTGGAGGAGTTAAGAACATGCCATCCCAAAATACGCTGCTGTGGCATATTAAATATTAGAAGTTAAGGGCGCTTGAAAAACAGCAGGCACAAGAAGGTCACCCGGATCTTCCAACTGTTTCTTGAGAGCAGGAGATGGCATTCCCATGTGAAAGAGGTCCTTTCTCTACCAAAAGGAAAGTATCATTGCTATCACAAAGACAGAAGTTGAGGCCAAGGGAAATCTGTACATGCAAACCTTATTAAGTTAGCCCAAATCTTCCTAGTCAGTTCACACGATGAACTGCCCTCGCCCATGCCCCTCTGCCTGGCTGCATTTTCACAGTTCACTTCTCTATGTCCAGCTCAGTGTATGAGTGTCCAACTCTTTCTAACTGCATCTTTGGGTCTTTGTTTTCTGTGCCACATACAACTTGTATTAAATACATGTGTATGCCTTTCTCTTGATGATGTGTCTTATGCCAATTTCATTCCCAGGCTCAGCCAAAAAGAACTCTAAGAAGGTGAGGGGTCAAGTTTTGCTTCCCCTCCAGTGGCATGCAGGATGGTAAGGATACAGGCTGGTGTGGTGCCTCACACCTGCAAGCCCAGCACTTTGGGAGGCAGAGGCAAGAGGATTGTTTGAGCCCAGGAGTTTGAGACGAGCTTGGGCAACATAGCAAGATTTCGTCTCTAATAAAAATAAATGAATTTAAAAAAAAAAACAACAACAACCAAAAAGACAGATAGGAATAGGAAAAGACAGGAAGCAGGAAGAACAACTGGGAGATTCACATGGTGTTTAGTTAGGACTATTTAAATTATTGAAGTTTAAAAAGGAACTTGGCAGGCTCACACCCGTGATCACAGCACTACCCAGGCAAGAGGACTGCCAGAGCCCAAAGGTTTGAGACCAACCTGGGCAACTTGGCAAGACCTTGTCTCTACAATAAATCAAAAAATTAGCCAGACATGGTGGTGTGCGCCTGTAGTTCCAGCCACTTAGAAGGCTGAGGCTGAAGGATTGCCTGAGCCCACCAGGTCGAGGCTATGGTGGGAATGGCGTGCCACTGCACTCCAGCCTGGGTGACAGAGTGAGGCTCCAACTCAAAAAAAAAAAAAAAGAATTGATTAAAAGGAGACAAAGGATTGGAATGCAGCAGGCCCAGGGAACAACATAAACAGGTAAGATGACCACTATTGGTCTCTCACTCTAGTCTCTGCTCCTTCCTGTGTACCTTTTGCCCTCACTCTCTCTCTTTGAGGACGATGCTGTCTCCTTTTTCAGTGCATACAGGAAGAAGAAAGTTTACCGACAATCCCGATCCCCCGTAGTCCACCATGACGGAAGTGGGCTCGTTTTGCCAGTCTTAGGGAAAGATTTTGATTGGCTAAGTTTGGACCAATCGTCTGTGACCAGTGGAATAGGATCAAGCAGCTCAAAATGGACATGTCCTGACCATGTGGATAAGACCAGGTTAGTTTCCAGAAAACGGGGCTGGGGTTGCACAAACCTAACCATGTGTCTTGGGCATATTGAGGCCTAGACATAAGGTCACGCTACACTGTGCTGTGGTCAGGTTGAAGAATAATTAAAAAGGAGGCTAGATAGGAGACGTTAGGCGGAAGTAATTTGTAGGACATGAAGAAGAATTAGGTAAAAGCATCAAAAAAACCCCAAAAACTCCAAGTATCACAAATCAGCACAAGTAAAAGAAAAAACTTGGAAAACGAAGGAAGACACTGAGGCAATAGGGTGACTTAACGGTGTAGATGGCTTTGAACTTTCTTGAAAAGTCCACCAGGATTTTTTTTTATGAAATGGGGCAAGGAGGATTTAAATTTATTTTTATATTCTCAAGTTAATGACTCAGTAAATGACTTCACATTTTAGAAACTTAATTTCATTAGAGCCAGATCTGAACCTGCTGCATTCTTTTGACCGAAGTACCATCATGAATCTCAGAACCTTTAAAAAGACACCCAAGGGTAGATCTTTTCTTTCCAAGCATGTTAGTTCTATTTCTGATGTGTAATTTTCCTTACACTCAGCACCACAAATCATTATCTGAATCATAAAGATATTTAACACTCAGAGGAGAGATGAGTAGGGTTTTTTAAATACTGAAAATATAGCTAAATTGCATCCCAGCCAAAATATTCTGTCTTTTCCTTTGCATAAATACAGATAGTGTGGTGGAACAAATCCAGGGATTCTTTATTTGGAATTAATTTTGGCTCTACTGAATTGGGCACTTAGCTTCTTTGGACCTCTGTCTTTATTTATTTATTTATTTAGTTAGTTAGTTGGAGTCTCTCTCTGTCACCCAGACTGGAGTGCAGTGGCCGCTCCCGGCCACTGCAGCCTCCACCTGTTGGGCTCTGGCGATCCCTCTGCCTCAGCCTTCCAAGTAGCTGGAACTATAGGCGCGCGCTACCATGCCTGGCTAATTTTTGACTTATTGTAGAGATGAGGTCTCGCCAAGTTGCCCAGGCGGGTCTCGAACCCTCGAGCTCAGGCAATTCACTCACCTCAGCCTCCCAAAGCCCTGGGATTACAGGCTGAGCCACGAGCCGGCTTGTATTTATTTTTAATTGATTCGGTGCTTACTTAAAGCAAGACTGCAGAGGGTGTGCCTCCTTATGTTCCTCTCCCCTAGCCTCTCACAACAATGCTAGCTGGTCCACTGATGCTGATGGATTCCCAGAACACTTACCTAGCCTAGTGGGGAAGCCTGTACTTTAAGGGATCTGCCCTCCAAAAGGCAATTCCGGGTTTTTTTGGTTTCCCTCATATATGATTGCAAACTTAGGTTGAGAAGAGCAGGTTATGTTCAACCAGCAGTGGAGAGCATATTAACAACCATGCCAAGTCGTATGCCCTCTTCTTAGTCTCCCTCCTCCATCTTCACCCTTCTCCCAGCTCTCAGGAGGTGACTTTTTCTCTACTTTCTTCAGCTGCACCCTGATCAATGTCTCCACTTTCCCTTTAAACTTCTCTTAAACTATTCTTAAACTATTCTTGCCCATTCAAGACAATGTGTTTTTTTTATTGTTGCCCCAGGAAATACTCAGACACAGAGGTCAATTTTGATGATTAGAAGTGACCTGTGTACTTTAGAAGCAGACGTGTAAAATCTGTGAGTGTATTAGTTATCTATTGCTGGGTAACAACGCCAAAATGTAATGACTTAGCAACAAATAGGTATATATTATCTCACAGTTCCCGGAGTCAGGAACCTGGGTGTGGCTCTGGTGGGTCATCTGCCGTAGGGTCTTTCATGGGTTACAGTTACGGTGTCTGCTGGGACTATAGTCATCTCGAGTCTAGCTGGGGAAAGATCTGCTTGCAGGCTCACCCATGCGGGTGTTTGGATCCAGTTCCCCCCAGGCCGTTCCCCGAAGGCTTACATTTTGCTAGCTGTTGGCAGGAGGCCACGATTAGTCCCTTGCCATGTGGGCTTCACCACGAGGCAGCTCATACCAAGGCAACTGGCTTCCAGAGGGCAAACAAGAGAGAGGAGCAAGACGGAGGCCACAGACTTCTGTGATCTAATCTCAGAGATTACATCTCATCCTTTGTGCCGTATTCTGTTTATTGAAACCAAGTTTCTAGATCCAGCTCACACTCAAGGGGAGGGGATGACACCAGATCACGAATGTAAGAAAGTAAGGATTGCTGAGGGTTGTCTTAGAGCTGCACCCCCACCTCACATATACTGCATAATAATAAAAATAAAGAATGCTACAATCCTCAAGGGATAGTGGAGACGCTGCTTTTTCTCTTACTTGTATATTCGTGTTTGTGTGTGGCTTTGTGAATGAGGGTGGCCCGAAAAAACTTGGGATTTATTTATTAAAAATTATGTATTTATTCTTACGGGTTTAAACTTTGGCAACCCCTTTGGGTCTCCTCCTGTTCTGGGAGCTTTTCTGTCCTCTCAATAAATCTTACTTTTTAAATAAGTAAATAAATAAATAAATAAACTTCAGTCAACTTAAAAAGACTCTTCATTTGATGCAATACACCTATTGAGACACTTTCCCCATTGCTCAGAACAGTTTTTGAACTTGTCAATTTTGATGGCTTTTAGTGCTTCTTGCCGGTTTTTGTTTCACCTCTTCCACATTGGCAACATGTTTCAAGGACTTTTTTCATGCAGCAAAGCAAAACAAAGTCTCTTGGGATGAGATTGGGTGAATACGGAGGGTGGAGCACGGGGGTCATGCCGTTTTTAGTCAAAAACTGACGAACCCTCAGTGAGGTGTGGACAAATGTGCTCATAAATCACCCATCTGAAATGAGCAAGCACATTGAAAGAATCTCCAAAAACAAATTCATTGAAGTTGATCACAGCTTCTCACAACAATGCTACCTGGTACACTGATGTCAGTGGGCTCCCAGAACACCTACCTAGTGGGGGAAGCCTGTATTTCAAGGGGCCAGCCCTCCAAAAGGTAATGCTCATCTTTTTTGGGTTTCCCTTGTATGTGTTTGTGCACTTAGGTAGAGAAGAGTGGATTGTGTTCAGCCGGCAGTGGAGAACATATTAACAACCATGCCAGGTCTATGCCTTCTTCTTAATCTCTCTCCTCCTCCTCCACTCCTCCCTCAACTCTCAGGAGATGAGATGACTTTTTCTTCTACTTTGCAAAGAAAATAGAAACCAGTCAGCAAGCACTGACGATTTAATGGTCACGCCTACAGACATCTCTACCTCCCTCCGTCTTTGTCCTTACTCTGTCCCTGATTGAAGGACTGCCCACAATCTGCCCAGGTTGTGCCATCTGCCTATGCCCTAGGCCCCCAGCTCTTCTAACTTCTCAGGTACCACAGTTTGTCATTTTTGTTTTAAAAAAGACAGGAAACCAACTTTTCCTCTACCCTGAGTAATCGTTTGGTCAGTAGCTTATTTCACTCCAGCCCTTTACAACTATTCTTTCTGGAAAAATCATTTGTTTTCTTCATTTTTATTTCTTTCAATTTTGCTCACTCTTCAACCCACTGCAATCTGGTTTGCATCCGTCTCCCATCTCTAACAATAACAGCATCACAACTCTCCTGCTCCTACTCTGCCAACTGATCTCCGTTTCTTTGTTCCTCGTCGCAACAAAACTAATCGCTATTTCAAACTTGTTAAAAACTCACTTTACTCCATATGTGGCCTCTACCGTTTCAGTGAACTGCTGCTATCAAAGTCTCCAACATTGTTCAATCCAGCGGTCAGTTCTTACTCCTCAGCCTGCCTGACTTAATGGCAGCATTGGATGTGGTGAATCTGTAGCTCCCTCTTGCGATGTTTTCCTCCCTTGACTTTAAGATACCACACTCACTTGATTATTCCTCTGCCTCGTTGGCCGTTCTCTCAGTGACTTTGCCAGTTTCTCCTCTTCCTCTTTCCCGGTCTATTCATACTGGAGGGCCTGGGGCTCAGCCCTTAGCCCTCTTCTCTTCCACATCCACACCTACTTTCTTGATGTGCTCAGCTTGTCTGATGGCTTTAAATACCACTCACATGCTCACTGCATGCACAATTATCTTCATAGCCCAGACTTCTCCTCTGAACTCTGCATTTATGTACTCAGTTGCCCCTTCCAACAGGATATGTAACAGCATATCAAACTTCCTGTGAACTAAACTGAACTCTTGATTTCCAGCTCCCCCAAACTTCTTGTACCTATCATCTCCTACAGCAGATGGCACCTCTGTTTTCCAGTTTCTCAGACCAAAGGTGTTGGCGCCTCTCTTTCTTTTATGCCCTCTTCTAACTCATTAGAAGATTCTGCTGGCATTATCTTGAGACAATGCCTAGAAGCCACTCACTCTGTCCTCACCACTTATGCTGCCTGATCTGATAATTCCTCTTACCTCCAGCACCTCTTGCCTGGAGGACTGTAATAGCCTCCTAACTGGCATCCTTCCTCCCACCCTTCTCCTGTTGTTTCTCTTCTCCCCACCTGACAGTCTATTCATAGTACAGCCAGAGTGAGCCTTTGAAACCAGAAACCTCATCTCAAAACCCTCCAGGGAGCTCGCTATTTCACATAGAGTGGAAATCAAAGTCCTTACAATGGTCCACAATGACTTAGATTGAGCTGAACTCTCTGATTTCATCTTCTATTTCTTTCCCCTCCCTCACACTCCTTCTGCCCTACTGGCCTCCTTGATCAATGTTTCTCACACATGCCAGGAATGTTTGGAGCCTTTCCAGGGGCCACTTCTTCCACCTGGAACTTCTTCAGATATCCTCATGGCTCATCCCCTCATCTCTCTCCAGCATTTGCGTGAAGGTAGACAAGGTCTACTCAGATCATCCTCCTCCATGCTGTCCTTTCACCATTTCAACTTTTGTACCTTATTTTATTTTTTCTATAACACTTGCATCTTTTACATTATATCACATTTACTTTTTATTTATGTAATATGTTTGTTTATTGCTTAGCATGTAAGCTTCATGATAAAATGAACTTTTATATAATTTATTCATTATTATATTTCTAGCTAAGAGTGCCTCTAGCTGAGTGCGCTTTATTAAACATGGTCAGTAAAAATCTAATTTCCACAGTCAATTGACTTCTGTCTTTCTCTCTCTCTCTCTTTTTTTTTTAATTGGGGTCTCACTTTGTCACCCAGGTTGGAGTGCAGTGGTGTGATCATGACTTGCCGCAGCCTTGACCTCAGGAGATCCTTCTGCTTCAGTCTTCCAAGTAACTGTGACTACACGTGTGCATCACCACTTTTATTTTTGTAGAGACGAAGTCTCCATATATAGCCCTTAGCTAGTCTGGAACTCCAGGGCTCAAGCAATCCTCCCACCTCAGCCTCCCAAAGTATTGGATTACAAGCATGGGCCACCACACCTGGCTTCATTTCATTTTTAATTTTACTGCTTAGTATTTCATGCTATAGACCTCTCCTTTTTAAAATAATATTCTCGCCTCTCCTGCTTCCCTGGCAACCAATTCTCTTCATGCCTGCCTAACCCTCACTGGTTTCTTTTGTAAGTTCTTGTTTCTCTTAAATAGAGGGGTGCCATGATGCTGTCTTTGACTTTATACATCCCTCTTTTGCAATCTTATCCACACACTTATGTTTCAATGACTGTTTAATCTCTTCAGCATAGTTATTTCTCCAGTGTCTTACAAGACAACTTTTCTTGGATTTCCCACAGGTATTTCACTCTCAATAAGCTCAATCTGAACTCATTAATTTGGATTTTTCTCTTCCTCATTTTCTCTTATCTTTGAGAATAGCATCATATCATCATTCACAGTTTCACAAGCTAGAAATCTAGAAGTTATTCTCAAGTTTTTAAAATTTATCACTCCCTATCAAATCTAATTGATCACATAGTCACATCAGTTTGACATTCTGAACATTACATTTTAAATAGATCAGTCCACCATTGCAGTGGAGCTCAAACCATGCAGGAGTGAAACTTTCATGTATACTATCCTCCCAGTTGTTACCAGAGAGATTTGTTTGTTTATTTGCTTGTTGGGGTCTCACTCTATTGCCCAGACTGGAGTGCAGTGGCATGATCATGGCTCAACTTAGCCTCAAACTCCTGGCCTCAAGTGATCCTTCTGCCTCAGCCCACCAAAGTGCTGAGATTACAGATGTGAACCACCATGCTTGGCCTCAGAGAGATCCTTCTAAAAATCAAGTGTGTGGTGTTGGGTGTTGTTTCCTTTCTTAACATCTTTTTTTTTTTTGAGTCAGAGTCTCACACTGCTGCCTAGGTTGGAGTGCAGTGTCACAATCACGGACACCACAGCCTCAACTTGCTAGGCTCAGGTGATCCTTCTGCCTCAGCTTTCCAAGTAGCTGAAACCACAGGCCTGCATCACTATGCCTGGCTAATTATTGGTTTTATTGTAGAGACAAGGTCTCTTCAAGTTGCCCAGGCTGGTCTCGCACCCTGGGCTCAGGCAATCCTCTCGCCTCCCCTCCCTTGGTGGCTCACCTAACATCTTTGAATGGCCCAATTAACTTGCCAGGCCCCTGTCTTCTGTTCCTCTTCTTTGCTGATGTCCCTGCTGTTGTCCATATTTGCCCTGCATGTCTCAACTGTATCTCCACAGGCTGGAAGCATTCTCTCTCACTTTATGCTTTTTCACGGGCTATTGTCTGCACTTGAAGTTCACTTACTCCTCTTCTCCATCCAGCAACTACCATTCATCTTTTAAAATTCATTTTAGTCATCTCTTATTCTACAATGTTTTTCTCTAATTTCCTTTTCAAGAAAAGCTGTGTTCTTTTGGTTGACTCCTATAGTATTGCAGACTATTTTGGAACTTTTGTTTACAAATATACCTGTCTTTTAGGACAATAACTATGTCCTCCTCACTATTGAATTTCTAGGATCCTGCACAGTGCTTGACCTGAAATAGGTGGTCAACCAATGTTGGCATAGAGAACAAAGGATACGTCACATACTCTGGAACCCTTTTGCGCCAGTTCAGTCTCCACTCGAAAACCTTACAGAATAGAATTGGAAATAAATGAAAAAAAGTAACAGAATATGTGTAGCACCTATATCCTTATAAGAGTTCTTATACTAAACCCTGGCTCTTCCTTGTAAATCCTCAGTTTACTTCTTGTGAAAGTAAGACAGTCAACTATTCAGCCAAGTGTCTTGGTTGGGCTTCTCAGTTTTCATAGGCTGTTACTTGTCCTCAACCATTTAATTGACGATCAAACCATATGGATCTGTCTTTAGTCAGCAACATCAAATCTCTACCCTTCAAGTTATTAGATTAATTTATAAGAATATCAGTATACCTAACACTGAATTGTACCTCATATCTTTTTTTTTTTTTTTTTAAAGAATATCAACTTGAATTCTCTGCTAACTCTTCACTGTGGTTGTGTGTTTTGTTAGTTTTTTCTAGGTGTCTCAATTTTACCATTCCTACTGGACAAAACCACATGAATACGACAAACTTTGTATCATATGACAGTCAATGAGTAACTTTTACTGAATATATTCGGGAAGGTTACATGAAATGGCCATATGAAGTGATACTATTACATTTATTGTAAGGAATGCTGCAAGGAACATAATCTCCAGTAGTTCCTTTTGTGTTAACACATAGCTAAATTTCTCTCAGTTTTCTTTGCCAGGAAATGGTGTGTCTTCTGGGCAACTGATTTATTTTAACCTCATGCACTCTGTGAATCCTATAGCTGATAATGTTTCTCTTCTTCTTTTGCTACCATAAAGTTTAAACACATACTTGTGGGCCAACTTGAATAAGTGCATAGTAATTTATGACTTGGATTTTTTTTAATGCACTAACAGTTCCTTTGGCTTTATTTTATTTTCCTACCCTGTTTCCCTCACTCAGGTTTGCTCATCTGTTTAATTTTTTCCTATTTGTGTATTTTTGTAAGTGGCCTCAAATTCCCTTATAGTAAAAAGGCAGAACTAAACTAAATTAAATAAAATATGATGATCTTATTGGGTGTCTATGACTCTTTTAGGGGAAAAATAATCCCCTATGCACTTCAATGTGAGTATAGATCATTACCAATGGCCAGCAATTGCAAAGTTCATGAGGTAGAAAGTTGTTTATAGCGCGTGTCAAGGACCCAACTTCTTCTCAATGAATGATTATTCCCAGAGTTTTGATATTTTATTTTCCACAAGAATAATGAGCTGATAAAACATGTAAAAACACTCATGTTCTTCACAAGGTTCTCTCACAAGTCATACTGTTTCCAAACATTTGAACTCATCCGCTGTGATTCCTACTGCTCTGTGAGGGCAGTATAGATTGTAAAATTGGACAGCCCTTTGCCATTTGGTGGAAATTCATCATTCCCATGAAAGATACTCCACAGAAACTTATTCTTCAATTACTTGGCTGCTGTGAGTTTTTAAAAAATAAAAAATCATAAAGTGAATGTTTTAACAAAGTTCATTTGGATGTTTACAGTGTTTAGATTCCTTTATAAATTATCCTTTACTTCAGAGGTCCCCAATCCTGGGGTTGTGGGCCAGTGCCACTGTGACTTGTTAAGAACTGGACTGCACAGCAGGAGGTGAGCAGCGAGTGGAGCTCTGCCTTCTGTCAGGTCAGTGGTGGCATTAGATTCTCATAGGAGTGCGAATCCTATCGTGAACTGCGCATGCAAGGGATCTAGGTTGTGCACTCCTTATGTGAATCTAATGCCTGAATTCCACCCCCCACTCCATGTCCGTGGCAAAATTGTCTTCCACAGAACCAGTCCCCGATGTCAAAAAGGTTGGGGACCACTGCTCTACTGGATTTCTTCAACTAATGAAATAGCACGTATACACACAGTATCTGAGATGCTTTACATATTATTATACATATTTTTCATCTAATCTTCATGATGACAATGAGATAATATTATTTTCTTTATTACAGATTAAGAAATTGTGTTCAAAGTGGAGAAGGAATTTATCCAAAGTCAGAGAGTGATTTGGGGTGTTAGATATCAGATCATGTAAGTCCAAAGATTATCTGCTTTCTAAAACAGCACTCTTGATTCATTCAGGTTCCCTCCTTCCTTCTGGCATAATCCTGGACAATGAAAATATTGTGTGTGTTCACATAGATATATGTATTTTGTGCAGTGAATCAGTCAGGGTCATAGCAGGTAGTAGATAACTCACTCAAAGTGTTTAACTTAAAAGAACATAGTGAAGAGATTATTTACAGAGGGCTACAGAGAAGATGGTTAGCCCTATGTGGGCAGGACTGAGGATCACAAAAGAATGGTGAGGCACCCGGGGCCTAGTGATAGTGGGATGCCATTGTCAATGTTAGGTCTGAAGGTGCCAAGGAAGGGAATTTTTTTTTTTAACAAGAGCCTTGTGAGATGCTAGTCACCTACTTACATAAGTTACTTGTTCTTTATGGACTTGCTTATACCTAGTCTCATAAAACATCTCCATGGTAGTAATAGAATAATGTTCTACAAGCCCCATTTTATCATCTGTGGGACAGATAACATCAAGTTCAAGACAGGTTGTATAGTTACTTGGTGTGCCAGCTTAGGCAGTCAATCTCCACCAGTCCTAAGGACAAACCAGAACCTTTTTATCAGGGTTGCCAGTGCTGCCTTCACCAACAAATGTCTTGGGGAAGAAGGGTCCACGTGTACCTTTGGAGGGTATCGATAGACAGAGGCTAAGAGACTCAAAACAATAGGTTCAGTCCAATAGGCTCACATTTTTAAGTCTTATACTCCTTTCTTTATATTATGCCAGAGAAGTTCTAGCACTTAAGGTATATTAGCTATAGGTTACCATGAGTCAAGGCTTCATTTAGCAATACAGCAAATTATTGGCACCATTGCCAAGTGCTTGAGGAAACACATTAAATCCCAAAGCCCAAGGACATGTACTTGTATCGATGAGCTTGTTCCAATCCAAAAGTGTATTTCATTCTCCCTGCTCTAACACTCTTGGAATCAACTTCCACACAACTACAAATCAGTAAGACCCTACAATTTTTTCAACAACTACACTATCCCCTTGGAGCAGATCTTCTCTATCTAGGTTGTGCTATTATCTACTACAGATCTGGAAGCAAAGGAGAGTGGTAGAATGTATTTCCTTCCAGAAAAAAAAATTGGTGCCCACTTATGAAAAAAAAATGCTGTATGTGAAGACCTTGGAATTATTTTATGCAGGAGAAGTCTATTCCCTTAAAAATGGTGAAAGTTTGTTTCAGTTGGCAAGCAAGCTTCAGAGGATTTGGGGAGTTTTAGAGTTTTCAGCATAGTCTGTTTCTGCCCAAGTGCTCTTATACTAAGTTTCAGAGTCTCATTCCTTTCCAGATCAGGCCCTTGCCTCAGCATAACTTTTTATGTT
>CAUYQG010024725.1:0-14397 GCA_963574415.1 Tarsius wallacei | reverse complement strand
ACGTGAAGCACCCAGCAAGGGACACTGACTCCAAAGCCCCTACAGCACTCTTCTGTCTCCCAGTATACAGTCCTGGAACAGTACTTTTCAGCAGAGATCTGTGTAACTCAGAGACTGGGGATGCACAGAAATCTGGGACATTCACAGCCAAATAACTTGGGTCTGTAATCTTTTACCAGATGGTTTTAAAGTTATTTTGCAGCATTTTCTCATCAAACAATCAGCAGTTTCAGAAGATGGCAGTGGATGAGAATCCTTGTATTCCTGGGCCAGATTTACAGATGGAGACACCAAAGCAATGAGGGGTTTCAGAGTTGCTCAGAGCCAGTGGCAGAGTTAACAAGATAATTCAGGCTCCTGATCTGGAAACACTTGGTTAAATAAAGAATCCTGAGTGGGAGTGGTAACTCACACCTGCAATCCAATACTTTGGGAGGCCGAGGTGGAAGGATTGCTTGAGCCTGGGAAGTTGAGACCAGCCTAGACAACATAGTGAAACCCTGTTTCTATAAAAAAAACAAAAGAAAAATGCCAGGCATGGTGACGTGTGTCTGTACTTCCAACCACTCCAAAGGCTAAGGTGGAAGGATGACCAGAGTCCATGAGGTCGAGGCTGTGGTGAGCGTGATCATTGTGATTGTGCCATGGCACTTCAGCCTGGGCAACAGAGGGAGACCCCAACCCAAAAATAATAAATAAATAATCCTATCCATATGGGCAACAAGAAGAAAAAAGTGGAAGCAGAAAAAAGGGACCATCCTTTCTTTTAAAAGGAGCATGTACATGTTGGGTATGGTGGCTCATGCCTGGAATCCCAGCACTTTGGGAGGCAGAGGTAAGAGGACTGCCTGAAACCAGGGGTTTGAGGCCAACCTAGGCAACTTGGCAACACATCGATCTACAATAAATCAAAAAATTAGCCAGGCATGGTGGCATACTCCTTTAGTTCCAACTATGTGGGAGACTGAGGTGGAGGGATCAACTAAGCCCAGTGGATCAAGGCTGTGGTGGTTGGGAGCATGCCATTGCACTCCAGTCTGGGTGACAGAGTGAGACTCCAACTCAAAAAAAAAAAAAAAAAAAAAGCATAAAATTTTGGCCAGGTGTGGTGGCTCATGTCTGGAATTTCAGCACATTAAGAGGGCAAGATGAGGATTGCTTGAGCCCAGGGGTTCAAGATCAGCCTGGACAACATAGTAAGGACTCATTTCTAAAAAATAAGAAAAAAAAAATTAAGCTGGGTGTGGTGGTACACACCTGTAGACCTAGTTATTCAGGAGACTGAGGTGGAAGGATTGCCTGAGCCCAGGAGGTCAAAGCTGTGGTGAACGGTGATTGTGCCACTGCACCCCAGCCTGGGTGACAGAGTAACATGTACTTGTGTAAAATACTATATTTTGTAATAAGTAAAATATAAACTGTTCATTGCAGAAAACCAGGGAAATAGCAAAAGTTCAGAGAAGAAGAAAGAAAAAGCACCAATAAGCTCACTACTCAGAAATATTAGCTGTGAATGTTGGCGTATTTATCTCTAGGAGTTTATGCAGTGTTATCATCCAAAGACTGACAGTCTTCCATCCGATGTCCTTTTCTGAGTGAGTGAATCCAAAAAGGTCAAACCCAACTGATAATGAGTGCCCTCCTCATGTGCCCAGCACTCTTCCTGGTCTGTGAGTTCAGAAGGAAGACTGCACACCTCACTCTATGAGACTGCAGTTAATGCACAGACCCAGAGTGAAGGGGCTGGGAAGGGCAATGCATAAGAGTCCTGGCTGCAGGAATCTAGCAAAAGAATCTTCTGCTGATTGCCAAGTCTCTTGGATTCCTGCAAGATGCTTCGGGTCTGTACCTTTTCTTCATTCCCACTGCCCTTTCCCTAATTCAGGACTCCCCCCACCTTTTTTTTGTACAGATTAAGTCTCACTATTTTGCCCACGCTGGTCTCGAACCCCTGGGCTCAAGCAATCCTCTTGCTTTGGCCTCCCAAAGTGCTGGAATTACAGGCAGGAATCACCATACCCAGCCTAATTCAGACCTATATTACCTACTGCTAATTCAGGGACACCTTCATTTTTATTTTTCACTTTTATTTTAGATTCAGGGGGTACACATGCATGTCTGTTAATGGACATACTGTATAGTGGTGGGGACTGGGTCTCAGGTTGCCCTTTCCCCAGATAGTGAACATTGTGCACAACAGATCATTTCTGAACCTAACTCCCTTCCAGGGACACCTTCATTTTCCACACATACAACTCATCAAAGTTCTCATTGCTCATCAACTAAAATCTAGGTTTCCTGGCCATTGCTTTGTTAAACTCTGGTGTCTCCATGTGGCTTTTTTTTTTTTAGCAATGGCCACCGTGTTTTCTTAGTTTTGGCACCCTCTCCTTGGAGTTGAGTGTTCTCTCTCTCTCTCTTTCTCTCTCTCTCTCTCTCTCTCTCTCTCTCTCTCTCTCTTTCTCTCATTTAGTTTCTAAATAAACTTTGTTTGAAGATTAAAAGAAGAATAAAATAAAATCTAGATTTCCTAAACTGACATTCAGAGTCCTTCATAAAAGGATCCTCATCTTAAACAACCCATTCCCTTTCAGAATCTTTATGCTTCAGACACACCAGAGCCAACAAAGCCAAGACCCAGTATTTCTTCATTTCATTGTCTTTGCTTGAGCTTTGGTTCACAGCTATTCTCATGTATTCTTTGTATTAGTTTTCTGTGGTTGCCACAACAAATTGCCACACACTGGGTGGCTTAAAATGGCAGAAACTTAATATATCAAAATTCTGTCCAAAATCAAGGTGTCAGAAAGGCTGGTTCTTTCTGGAAACTTCTGAGGGAGAATTCATTCTATAATTCTCTCCTAGCTTCTGGTGACTACTGGCAATGCTTGGCATTCCTTGGCTGGGGGCTGCCAATCACAGTTTCTGTCTTCACCTGGCCTCCTTAACTCTGAGTCTCAAAGTTTCAAATATCTCTCTGCCTTTCCCATGTAAGGACACTTGTCACTAGATTTAGGGCCCATCCTAAATCCAGGGTGTTTTCATGTTGAGATCCTTAACTTAATCATACCTGCAAACTCCCTTTTCCCAAATAAGCTTGCATTCAGATTTTCTGAGTGGATGTGTCTTTGGGACAGCTAATTCGACCCATTATACCCTTTAAGACCTTGATCTAGTCCAGACATGGTGGGTTATGCCCATAATCCCAGCACATTGAGAGAGACCAACTCGAGAAGATTGTTGAAGCCCGGGAATTAAAGACCAGTCTGCACAACATGGCAAGACCTCATTTCTCTAAAAAATAAAAAAGTTAGTTGGGTGTGGTAGCAGTTCCAGCTACTCGAGGAGGATCACCTGAACACAGCAGGTCGAGGTTGCGGTGGCCGTGATCCTGCCACTGCACTCCAGCCTCGATGACAGAGTGAAACTCCAACTCAAAAAAAAAAAAAAAAATTAAGAAGGTCTTGCTCTCTCTTCCATGAAGTGTGCCTTGTTGTCTAACTCTGGGAAGTTATCTAGGAATCTCTTCCTTTAACTGCCAAGACATCTAACTGAATTTAGCTTTGTGTGATTGTGTGTTTGCAGGAATGGTTTATCTATATGTGAGTTGTCTAGCTCCCACGGGCTTTAGTTTCCTCATCTTTGAAACTGGGATGATAATTACATCTATTCATAGCATTGTTTTGGAAAAAAAGAAGTTTTAAGAGACTTGGGACACTGCCCATACACATAAGTCATCAATATATCAATATGTGCTATTACTACCTTCATAATCATCCATCTTTCCTGCTGTATTCCAAGCTCCTTAAAAACAGGCATCCCAGCATCCTCCATGGATTCTCAAGAACATCTTGGACAGAATAATGGATGAGTGAACATATGGGGGGAAATGACATATCATCTTGAAACAGTCAACACAGAGACATGTTTGGAAATGTTTCAAAGAGTGACTCCACTCTCTAACACTCCACAGCAGTGACAAGTGTTCAGGTCTTCCTTAAAAGTAGAGAGTCTTGTCTTGGTCATTCTGCAGACCAAGCAAAAGCTGCTCCCTTTGATTTATATAGGGAGCACACCTTGGTGATGCGACACTCAGCACTTCTTCCAAGTACCAGCATATCCAAAGGAGAATTCCTTTATATAAAGAGCATCATTTGCTGATTTGTCATCATGGTAATTGTATCTTATGATTTCTCTTGTAGCTCTCAGCACTGACATTTTTCTAAATAGAAGGGGGAAAGAGGTGGGGGCAGGGGCTGGCTCCTAGTTTAAGGGATTAGTGACTCCATGGCTGCAGGGAGCCTCCTCTCAGGAACTGGGTAGGTGTGCTGACTCACTTCTGACTCAGGTCTCCTCCCAAGAGTTGCTGCCTGTCTAGGGTGTCCCAGGAGTTGTGGAAGTCTTTATTGGTAGTGCTGCTAATTCTTCCCTACACACGCCATGATCTTCCCCCACATAATCCCATGAACATTTTTTGCGGGGGGGGGGATCAGGGTCTCACTCTGTCACCCACACTGGAGTGCAGTGGCAGGGTCACAGTCACCTCAGCATCAACCTGCTGGGTTCAGGCAATCCTTCCACCTGTCTTCCAAGTAGCCAGAACTACAAGCACATGCAAATTCGCCCAGTTAATTTTTTGATATATTGTAGAGATGAGGTCTCACCAAGACACCCTGGACTCAGGCAATTCTCTTGCTCTGGCCTCCCAAAGTGCTGGTATTACAGGCTTGAGCCAAATTGTCTGGCCAAGTTTTTTTTTTTTTTTTTTTTCATTTTAGATTTGGGGGCATATGTGCAGTTTTATTACATGGGTATATTATGTGATGGTGAGATTTGGGTTTCTGTTGAACTGGTCACTCAAAGAACTAGCATAGTACCCAACAGGTAGTTTTGGTATACCCTTGTCTCCCTTCCTCCCTACCCACTTTTGGAGTTCCCAGTGTTTCCATCTCTATGTGCATGTGTACCCAATGTTTATCTCCCACTTATAAGTGAGAACATGAAGTATTTAGTTTTTTATTTCTGCATTAATACACTTAGGATAATGGCCTCCAGCTGTATTCAAGTTACTGCAGAGGACATGATTTTGACCTTTTTATGACTGCATGGTATTCTATTTTGTATCTCAACCACATTGAATTGGGTGTCCATCCAATCCATCCTTGATGGACACATAGGTTGGCTCCATGTTTTTGCTATTGTGAATAATGCTGTATAAACATACACATGCAGGTGTCTTTCTTTTCCTTTGATATATACCCAGAAGTGGGATGTCTGGGTCAAATGGTAGATCTAATTTTAGTTCTTTGAGCAATCTCAAATTGCTTTCCACAGGGGCTGAAATAATTTTCATTCCTACCAACAGTGTACAAGCATTCCCTTTTCCATGAGCTATTCTGTAAAACTGCCTTCTAGAAGGCCAGTGCCCTAGAAAGATGGTTCACCCTGAAGTCTTCCAGAAGATTTTCATTGTTAGTGAAAGAATGGGACATACAAATATCCATTTTTAGCGAGGTGTGTACAGAGTGGAGTTCAGTAAAAAGAAGCAGAAATCAGCATCCATATTTTCCCTAGTTAATATAAAACCAAATCTTCCTGTGCTGTCATGCATGGGGTGCAGTGTAGAGCCAGCTAGCCACTGTCTGGGGTTAAACTTTCCCAGGTGTGCTCAGTGTGAGAAATGGTAAAGCAACTCTCTTCTGCCCAGAAGCAGTGCTGACTGATTTGGTTCTGTTTCCATGTAACCACTGCCAAAACGATGCTTATAAGTAACACTTCCCAATTATAATATGCTTTACAAAATACTGCATTGTTTACTGCAGAAACTCTCTGATGGGAAATGTTCAAACAGAAATAAAATACGAGGGATTAGTCAAAAGCAAAAAGGGAACTTATAAAATTTTAATTCTTGTCTTTAATTTTACAAGAAATTAAGCAATTTTTCCTGTGACACTTTAAACACATCATGTATTTTTGAAGCCCAGTAGACAGTACCACCTGTGATGGAAAGCTATTTCATTAGGATTCAAGACTAGAACCTGGCAAGCCAAGATGGTAGAGACCAAGAAGGTTGTGTGTGCAGGGTTTCAGTATCTCCTGACCAAGCCATCACACAGGCTCCTTTCCAGATGCTGAAGTTTTATACTGCACATAACCACCAAAGGGGAGAGTGAATTACTGCTGGTTATTTTTATTTCAAATGATGGCTGAAAAGATAAAATCAAATTTACATCTAGCAAAGGCTTTTGTGAAGTGCTCAGATCCACCTCCACATTGTTGTGTGCAAAATTCCTGTCTGAAAACTGACAGCTCAAGGCAGAAATTGACTCATCGCCATCAAGGTCCACAGCTCCTAAGAGAAAGAGAAGGCTGTCCTTGGCAAAAGTGCCCACTAAAAAGTGTTCCCTACTAACATGGCCTCAGGAACCCAATCACATTCAGGGAAATTCTTGCCCTTCTGTCTTTTCCTAGGTAGCACAATTGCTTCCCATGTAACCTCTATCAAGGCTCCCGACCTCCTTATATAAAGCACACAGATGTATCCACGTGGACTGACAGTCACTCATCCCGTTCATGGATAGAAATGCCCTCTGGACTTCTGCTGTGTAGAAACAGCAGTCTTTTTTTTTTTAGCATCTAGGAAACACATGCTTCTCTCTGTGCTTCCCCAAAAACTCTTTGCACTCCAACCCTCAAGAAAGTCCCAAATGGAGAGGAAGAGGGACCTTTAGAAAAGCCGTGCTTCTCTACACTCCTCAACATTCCATTTCCACCAGACTTTTTCCTACAGGAGAATTTCTGGTTTCAGCATGGTGGGGGGAAGGTGACCACATTTCTGAGGTTGAGGCCCAGTGCCCAGGGCCTAGGACATCAACAAGGGACAATACAATTACTTGAGAACTGAAAAAATCTATTTGCTCAATTTTTTTAAAACTCCAAAATGGAAATTAGTACATTTGATTAAATGTCTACAAAATATTCAAAAGCAAGTCAACTCTTAAATAATTACACAAATTGTATTGAGTGTGGGATGTGAACTAATTTCAATATTTTCTGCATTGAGGGACAGATTCTCTTAAAATAACTGCGAAAGGCATATTTTCCATAAAGGTGACCTTCCCATTAATATGAACACCTATATCTTAACATTATTTTCTTAAAAATAGTAATAACAATACTTCACAGACTTACATATACTCCAATTTAACTCATTTAATCTTTACAGTAAATTAAGAATGAATTGAATAAGGTATCTTTTGTTTTTCTTCTTTTTCACCAAAGTATAAAATATTATAAATTGGCCAGTCACAGTGGTTCACACCTATAATCCCAGTGCTTTAAGGAGGCCAAGGCAAAAATATTGCTTGAGCCCAAGAATTGGAGACCAGCCTGGGAAAATAGCGAGACTTTGTCTCTATAAAAAATAAAAATAAAAAAAATTAGCTGGGTGTAGTGGCATGCCCCTGTAGTCTCAGCTACTTGGGAGGCTGTGATGGAAGGATCTCATAGGCCCAGCAGGTTGAGGCTGTGGTGACCATGAGCATGTCACTGCATTCCATCCTAGACAACACAATGAGACTCTGACTATATATATATATATATTTCAAAACAAAAAATAAAAATAAAAAACAAGAAAAGTCAGAATCAAAACAGATAACCACAGTTCAAATGATAAGAAACTACTAACTTGAAATGCTGTCTGTTGGCATTTGATGAGGCACAACACACAGCATATGGCTCGATCAATAGTCATGCACTCTGAGACAAGTGACTTAATCCCTCTGTGCCTCAGTATCCTCAACTGCAAAATGAAGATAAAAAGGGTACTCACTACACTGGTGGTTATGACATTTAAATGAGTTCATATATGGTAACCACTTAGAACAGTGGGTGATACCTAGTAAGAGTTGAATCAGTGCTAGCAATGAACTGTTATTCAGTCAAAGCACATCAATCTCCCTATTCCCAGCACAAGAACAATTTAAGATTTTGAATAAAAAACTATAACCAAAACAACTACAGCACCCACAGAAAGCAGTGAATAATATTTAAGTTTGAAAACTTTTATTTGGAAACAATCTCAAACTAACAAAAAGTTACAAAAAGAAAAATAGTTCAAGGAACACTCTTGTATCTTTTATCCAAATGTGCTTATGGCTCACTGTAGCCTCAAACTCGGCTCAAGCGATCCTCCCACCTCAGTCTCCCAAGTAGCTGGAACTACTGGCATGGGCCACAACCCCTGGTTAATATTTTTATCTTTTCATATGTTGACTAGGCTGGTCTTGAACTCCTAGGCTTAAGCAATCCTCTCACCTTGGCCTCCCGAAGTGCTGGGAAACAGGCATGAGACACTGCACCAAGCCAAATATTTATGATTTTGATATATTCACTTCCTACTGAAAAGTCACAAACTACCACAAATTTCGCAACTGGTAACACCTATTTATTTATTCATTTATTCATTTGTCTACTTATTTATTTGAGCTAGGAGTTATTTATTTTACTCTGTCGCCCAGACTGGGATGCAGTGGCATGATTACAGCATACTGCAATCTTGAACTTCAAAAAGACAACAATTTATAAACTCAGGTCTACAGGTTAGAAGTCTGGACACAGCACAAATTATTCTCTGCTCAGCGTCTTCCTAAGACAAAAGTTTAAGTTATTGGCCTGGTTTAACTCCTTTCTAGAAGCCGTGGGAATAATCTATTTCCAAGTTTTCTCATTAGTGATGGCTAAATTCAGCTCCTTGCAGCTGTAGAAATGAGTTTCCTATTTTCTTTCTGGCTGCCAAATGTGGGTCATTCTCACAGCTCTTGAAGGCTACATGCCTTCCTTGCAACTCGGACTCATTCATCTTCAAAGCGAGTAGTGAAGCATTCCTCTCCCCACAACTCCTTTTCAGACTCTGACTCTTCCTCCCAAAAAAAGAGCCTGTTCCTTTTCAGAGTTCACCTCATTAGGTCAGGCTTCCCCAGGATAATCTCTCTCTCTTAATGTCAACTGATTTGGGACCTTAATCATATCTGCGAAGTCCTTTCAAAGTAGCACCTAGGTTAGTGTTTGAATAACTGGGAGAGGGTCTGTATACACCAGAGAAAGGGGTTGAGGGAGCCATCTCAGCATTCTACCTACCTCCCATAATGAGACACCTTATATTCATAGTCTGCTAGAGCTGCCATAACAAAATATACAAACTGAGCAGAGAATCATTTGTGCTGTGTACAGACTTCTAACCTGTAGAACTGAGTTTATAAATTGACATCTGGGTGCTTCTATTAAACAAGAGAAATTCACTCTCTCAGTGGAGCACGGTGTCTCGCGCCTGTAATCCCAGCAATTTGGGAGGCAGAGGCTAAAGAATTGCCTGAGCCCAGGGGTTCGAGACCAGCCTGAGCAACATGGTGAGACCTCATCTCTACAATAAATCAAAAAATTATCTGGGCCTGGTGACATACACCTGTAGTTCCAGCCACTTGGGGGACTGAGGCAGAAGGATCTCCCGAGCCCAGCAAGTCAAGACTGTGGTGGCCATGAGCATGCCAATGCACTCCAGCATGGGCAACAGAGTGAGAATCTGACTCACGAACAGCAGCAAAAAAGAAATTTAATTTTTCACAGTTCTGGAGGAGATGTCAAAATGTTTGGTGTCTCCTGAAGTCTTTCCCCTTTGCTTGCAGGTGGCCACCTTCTTTCTGTGTCCTCCCATGACTCTTTTCTCTGTGTCTGGACATCCCTGGAATCTCTCTAAGTGTCCAACTTTTCTCTCTTATAAGGGTAACAGACAGATTGAATTAGGGCTTCAATATATAAATTTGGGGGACTCAGTTCAGCCTATAATAGCCTAACTGAAAAATGAAGAGTTGTTATTTCTTGAGCTGCCAGGCAGGTGCTATAGGCTACCTCATTTAACATAAAACTTTAGATTCAATTATATACCACTGTAAAGCATTGTATGAAATTTCGACTTCATCATAATGTCTCCTCTATCCTTTATTTTTGACTTCTTCTTCTTCTTCTTCTTCTTCTTCTTCTTCTTATTATTATTATTATTATTATTATTTTCAGACACAGTCTTACTCTGTCACCCAGGCTGGAGTACAGTGACCTGATCATGGCTCACTGTGGCCTTGACCTCCTCGGCTCAAGTGAACCTCCTGCTTCTGCCTCCCAACTAGCTGGGACTACAGGGACATAACACCATGTCCAGCTAATTTTTTGTTTTTTTGTAGAGATGGGCTGTCACTATGTTGCCCAGGCTGGTCATTAATTCCTGGCCACACATGATCCTTACACCTTGGCCTCCAAAAAGTGCTGAGAATTCGGGCGTGAGCCGCTGAGCCAGGCCTTGATGAGAAAATCTGTAAGATTTCTGTTGTGACAGAGTAGAGACATCTGGGTGCTTCTCTGCTCCATTCTGAGGGCTAATCCCTTGTCAAGTTTCACTGAGCAACTGAATTTGGTGCAGAGACACCAAATGAGTAATCAACATCCTTACTCTCAGGAAGTATACTCTAGTGGAAAAGCCATATTTTACACTTGTGTATCCATGCGCATTTTGAAATCTCTAGCATTCAAAGTGTAAGAGAAGCAGCCATCTGCAAGTCCTATTCTGGACCATTCTGCACAGTTAAGTTCTTAGGAAAGCCAAGGCATGGTGGCTCATGCCTGCAGTCTCAGCATGCCTAAGGCTGATGTGGGATTATTGCTTGGGCCCAGTGTTTGATACCAGTCTGGGCCACAGAGTGAGAGCTCATCTTTGCAGCAATAAAAATTAAATTAAATTAAAATTAAATGTTTTCAAGTAAGAGAAAACTTCTCTGTATATTTGGTTTTGTGTTATCTTCATGGGTTGCCTTATCCCATGTTTTGTATTGGTTTAGATGGAATTATCTGTGATGAACTAAGAACACCTAGGAGGAGAAAGAAAAAAACACCTGGTATTTGTAGGTGAGAAGGAATGATAAGGTAAAACTACTATACCTGACTGGATAAGGTGCCTCCAATTCCACTTTCTCTGCTCAGAGAAAGAAGGAAAAAATCCCTTTAAAAAAAATCCTGGTAGGGCAGGACTCACTCCTGTAATCCCAGCACTTTGGGAGGCTGAGGATTTGAGGGTTTCTTGACCACAGGTGTTCAAGACCAGCCAGGACAACAGAGCGAGTTCTGCTTCCCAAGTGAAGAATAACAATAAATTTTAAAAATGTGAATTCCTATTTTCTCACTGTCCCTCTGCTCACTCTCATGCAACTTCCTTGGAGAACTTCTCTCCTTTGGGAAGCAAAGGAGGAATTTGCAGGAAGGAAAACCAACTCAGGTGCTTTCTGGTGTGGGCACCCAGGGATGGCCCTCACCTGCCCACCTCCAGCCCACCTGCACAGCCTGCAGGGCATGGGTGTCGTGGATGGGCTGCCTGGCTGGGCTCATAAAGGGCTTCAGTACCCGGGACCTCTGGCAGCTAAGCGCTATCCACTCCTCACTCACCCCCAGATCCCCTGCAGTGGGAACTTCACCCGTGGAGGAGGAGGAGGCATACCTGCAGCTCTACATGGACAAGTGCACTGCCTGGGTGAGCCTGAAAGATGCCACCACCCCAGGTCAAGGCTGAGTCCCTGCCAGTTGTGAACTTTGCCACCCACATCTATGCCAAAGCTCAAGCAACCTTCAGTGGCGGGCTTGGGTACCTAGCTTCTCAGTGTGATGTTGGAAGTTTGGAGAAGTAAACTGGTTCGACCAAGGTTGCTAAACAGAATCATACCAGGTGTAGGGTTTTCTTACCAGATTGGTTTATTTATGCATTTGAGATAGGGTTTTTGCTCTGTTGCCCAGACTGGAATGCGGTGGGCAATCGTAGATCACTGCAGCCTCAACTCCTGGGCCCAAGTGACCTCTGCCTCAATCTTCCAAGTAGCTGGGGCTGCAGGTGTGTGTTGCCACTTCGGCTAAATGTTTACTTTTCAATTTTTTTGTAGAAGGCCAGGCACAGTGGTTCACACCTGTCACCTCAGCATTTTGGGAGGCTGAAGTGGGAGACTGACTTAAGCCTAGGAGTTTGAGACCAACCTAGACAATATAACAAGACCTCATCTCAACAAAAAATTTTAAAAATATTCAGGTGTGGTGGTGCATGCCTGTAGTCCCAGTTGCTCGAGACACTATGGTGGGACTCATCACCTGAGCCAAGGAGGTTAAGGCTGTAGAGACAGTCTCTTTCTATGTTGTCAAGCTGGATCACCAAATTAGACGGCCTGTCCTGGTCCTCAAGGAGCACACACAGAGTTCGCTTTGTGCTTGCTGCAGTGACCTCCAGTTCCAGTCAGCCTCTGCTGCCAGGGTGTTAATGCCTACAATATACCTCAAGAAATAAAGTCTTTCTGCAGAAGTTGGTGGCCACTAACTTGCCAAAATGTGGATTAGAAACACCTGTAGCTTCTTTCAGTTAATGAATGTGTTTTCTTATTTGTTTATTTTTTCCTCTTTATAAAGATGTGGGGTACAATTCAGGGTTAGGTATACAAACATTGATTATGCAGGTACCCTTGTTGATGAGGTAAATCCCTCCCTCCCCTAGCAGTTTCTCTCAACTGCCAGTCCCACCCCGCTATCTCCTGACAGTTTCCCATTACTGCCAAACATTTTCGTACAGGATTATAATTGTACAAGGCCCACTTATGAGTGAGAACATATGGTACTCTGTTCTTTGTTTCTGTGATAGGTCACTGAGTATGATAGACTCCAAATTCATTCAAGTTGCTACAAAGTCCATATATTTGTCCTTCTTTATGGCTGCATAATAATCCATTCCGTATTGTACCATATTTTCTTTATCCAGTCCAACTTAGATGGGCAACATGGTTGGTTCCATGTTTTCGCTAATATGAATGGAGCTGCAACAAACCTACGTGTGCAGGTATCTTTTTTGTGGAATGATTTGAGTTCCTCTGGGTATATTCCCATTGGGGGAATTGCTGGGTCATATGGAAGGTCAATTTCTAGTTCTTTCAGAAATTGCCACACTGTCTTCCAAAGAGGTTAAGCTAGTTTGCATTCCCACCAGCAGTGTAGAAGACTTCCTTTTTCTCCACATCCTCGCCAGCATCTGTTGTTGTTTGTTTTATTAATGATGGCCATTCTTAATGGCGTTATGTGGTATCTCAATGTGATTTTGATTTGCATTTCTCTGATGTGAGTGAGGCTGAGCACTTTTGCATGTGTCTGTTGACTCCCCATATGTCTTCTTCTGAGAATTGTCTATACATGTCTTTTGCCCACTTTTTAAAGGAGCTGTTTGTTTTTTTCCTTTTGGCGCATTTGAGTTTATTGTAGATACTAGATGTTAGGTCTTTGTCAGATAAACAGTTTGCAAATATTTTTTCCCATTCTGTGGGCTGTCTCCTTGCTCTCTTGATGGTTTCTTTTGCTTTGCAGAAACTTGTTAGTTTGATGAGGTCCCACTTGTTTATCTTATTTCTTAAGGTATTGGACTTTAGGGTTCTGAATACAAATTGGTTGCCGGTTCTAATTTCCATAAAGGTGTCGCCTGCATTTTCTAAGATTCTTATGGTTTGAGGTTTTACATTTAGGTCTTTGATTCATTTAGAGATAATTTTTGTGTATGGTGATAGGTAGGGGTCCTGTTTTAATCTTCTGCATGTGGTTAGTCAGTTTTCCCAGCACAATTTACTGAATGGGTTCTCCTCTCCCAGTGGTGGTTGTTGGAGGTTTTGTCAAAGATGACTTGGTTGAGGAATTGAGGTTTTGCTTCCGGAATCTCTATCCTGTTCCACTGGTCTGCATGCCTGTTCTTGTACCAATACCAGACTGTTTTGATTACTGTAGTTTTATAGTAAAGTTTGAAGCCTGGAAGTGTAATACCTCCTGCTCTGTTTATTTTGCTAAGGATTGTTTTGGGTATTTGTGGTTGTTTATGTTTCAGTATGAATTTCTGTATTGTCCTTTCCAGGTCTGAGAAGAATGATGCTGGTAACTTAATGGGTATTGCATTGAATCTGTACATTGCCTTTGGTAAGATGGACATTTTAACAATGTTGATTCTTCCTATCCATGAGCATGGAATATTTTTCCATTTGTGTCCTCTTGGATTTCTTTGAGCAGCATTTTGTAGTTCTCATTGCAAAGGTCTTTCACTGCTCTGGTTAGGAAGATGCCGAGGTATTTCATTTTTTTGTGGCTATTGTGAAAATCCCTATACTGGATTTTAGAGTGAACAGTTCTCGTGTATATATATATATATATATATATATATCCTTCATTCAGTTAAGAGTTAAGGTAAATTTCTTCTAAAACTAAGTGATGAAAGTTTTTAAAAATATAAATAGTTGTTGAAATTAAATTTGTCAAAATATGTTTCTGCATTTATTGAGATATTCATAT